>SNQJ01S0016803.1:12702-26322 GCA_010110895.2 Picea sitchensis | reverse complement strand
GTTGATTTTAGTTGCTAGTAAAAAATAATGAAGAAAGAATGATGCTAAAGAAAGAAAGAAATAACAACAAGGACTTTTAAAAGCCTGTCCATACTTGAGCTCTACACTTTCCACGTTCACCCCAGTCTCGAAGCAATGAATGCTGAAGCTTGAAACCTTATAAAGGGGACTTGCAAATAAATAGAAGGACAATATAAAAGGTAGATTAAGGGGTTGGAAAAATGTAGCGCTTAGAAAGTGTCATGGATGATTTTAGGGGCTAAATTTCGCTAATGGGCTAATTTTCCATGGTTTTTCCAAAAATGAGATTCGCTATTTTAAAAATGATTCGCCTAAATTCTATAGGATAAAATTATTTTATCTTAAAAATCGCCAAAATTTTATAAAAATTATATTAAATCCTTAGAAATTTGAATATTTTTACAAAAATATCGCTAAATATTTATAGTTGGCATATGAAGGATTAGTAAGATTCGCTAAGGTTTCTACATTTTAAAATAAAATTTCATCCTTAAAATCATCCCTGGAAAGTGTTAACTCAAGAGTAAGTGCACCCTCCACAAAGGCGCTCATAGAAATGGACCAAATGACTCCATAAGCCATGAAGTAAGCCTAGCATGTTTCGCTATCACACTTACTCTTGAAGGGTTCTTTTCTTTCCTGCTTCCCTTGGGACATATCCCTTTACCTGGGTCTTTTCTTTCCTGTTTTGGTTGGCACACCTAATAGGATCTGATGATGGTCCTCACATATTCAAACTTGCCAACTTACATAAAGTCTTGACCTAATGTGAAGTTTGAAGGGGATACTTGATGTGAATTGTTTATGTGGCTTCTATGTTAAGTAACAACTTACTTTGTATGATCTAAGGGCTCTTATACCTTGTGAACATTGGTTTTACTTGATTCCATACTTTGATTTGATTTGGATGCACTTGACATGGTTATTTGAAGGATGTCTCCTGCTTTCACCTAGGACGTTGTGCATCTGTTTACAGGATATGGCACCTGTGATGCAAAGTGTTGAGTCACTGGATGGCTTGACACACTCAGATACAGGCTCTCACATCTTCTGAACCTTGGATGACAGACAAATGGGCTTGCATTTGCTAGATATGGTCATGGTGGCACACAAATGGGCAAGAAGCCCACACCTTGGGCACTATACCCTAGAGATTATTATGCATTGGATGGAGGATGTTGCATTGGTAGATCGTTCGATGACATGCAAAGATGAGATACACCCCCCTCCACCTTGGACGCCATCCTCTACACCTTGGACATTGGGCCTTTTTGATGATGATGTCATGCTAGGGTTTGATGGAAATGGTGGGGTTTGCTTGCCACATGGACACCACATGATGATTTGACGTGACATGACATTCTTCCACCTTGCTTGCACCTTGGATGATGACACATGGCCTTTGGAGGCCCTTCTTCACCCTTGGGAGGCTTGACGTCACCACACGTGTGACCCTATGATGTATTATTTTCACGATTTATCATTGTAGAGGCTATTTTGAGGGGTCAGCCCCACTTGTAGAGGCTTCCGTTTCCTCCTTTGTTCTCTCTCTCTCTTAGTTGGGAAACCACCTACATCTTTCGCAAGATCACCAAGACATACTCATTCTTGCTCTCAAATTGGGTGTAGGGCCATCCCCTAGGCTAGATCGAGCAATCAGATGTCCATCACTAGGTTTCTCTCATTGGCCTTGGATGTTAGGAGAGCTCCAACAAATAGCACCTGACTTCCGCCAACATTATCCATCCTGGTCCACTTAGTCCGGTCCATTCTCTAGTGGACATTCTCAGGGTTTGTATTAGTACCTACACGGTGGTTGACATTGATGGTGCTGGCTCCTCCTCTACTTCTGGTGCAGAGTAGTAATTCTCTTTTTGCATAGAACAATGCCTCTTTCTATTTCTTTTCTAGGGTTTACATCTTGTGTTTATCCCTTTGTACTCTTTATCTTTGTTTGTATTTCTTTCTGTGCATATGAGTTGCCTTTGGCACTTCCACATTGCCATTATGACTTGTACTTTCTAATCCCGTAGACCATTTTGGGTCATTTGTGGACATAAATATAATCTTTCTCTTCACACACATGCGAATCCGTATCTTGGGAAATGAAGAAGTTGAGAATTTTGGCTTGTATTTTTCATTCTCTCTAAAGTAAAATTTTGATGCTGCTGGTGTACCATAAGTTGCTGGAGCTGACTGATTAACAACCTGCTATTTCATAGGTTCTTGATATTTTTATTTTCAGTCAGTTTTATTTTTGCTGCATGCGCACACTAATGGCTCTGATATATTTAATTTTGCTGAACAGATACCCCAATCCATCGCCATTTACGTATGAACGTCGCCTTTTCTATCCCTTTGAATATGCTTTACAACCTCCAGCTTGTTACAAACCTGAACATATAGCAGTGAATAAGCCTGAACTTCCTGGTGGGGTGGAGTCATTGCAGAAATATGATGGACCTCAGTGCTTTGCAATTCCTGGCAACCATGGTAGATTGATTATTTCTGACATTGAAGTTCTTTTTGTTTTTTGGTTGTTCTGGAAAATGAGTCTTTTAAATCTTGTCTTAAGATCTGGATTTTCAAAATAATCATGCTTAGCTGTTAAACTTTCATGATTTCTTATTTGCATTTGGCTATATGATTGTCATCATTAAGTCGGTGATTATATTTTTATTTTATTTTGTAAAATAAGTTCAAGATTTTGAAGGCCTTGTATTTTCCTTAAATTAATAGCATGCTTTCTACAGATTGGATTGATGGACTGCACACTTTCATGAGATATATCTGTCACAAAAGCTGGCTGGGTGGATGGCTTCTGCCACAGCAGAGGAGTTACTTTGCACTTCAACTTCCTCAAGGGTGGTGGGTCTTTGGCCTTGATCAAGCTTTACATGGGGACATTGATGTTTATCAATTCAATTTTTTCTCGGAATTAGTCAAAAATAAGGTGTGGTGTTATTGCTTTTCCAGTAAGATGCATGCACGTTGGTTGTTTGAAGAACCTTAGTGTTGTGTTTGTCTACTTGCTCCATTTTAAAGATTCTTTCTTTTGAAATATTTGAGTAGTGACTAAGTACAAGTTGTCCATATGAGAATCCTGTCTTTTGGAATTTGGGTGGACTCCCAGGCCCATTAAATTTTGATTGTAGTTTGTCAAATGCCACCAGGCATCTGGATTCTTGATGTAATATATAGTGAGGGCCAAAAGGCAGTATTAACATTGTACAGAGTTGTGAATTCATAAAAGCAAGTGTCTTCCATGGGACTTTAAATCTTACCAAGATAATTGAATTATTCAGGTTTCACTGCTTGGTCAAATCTTTGAGGAAAGTCAAATGGATTTTAAGCATATAATCTTTGTTTCTAATCACACTTAGGAGCAGCATGGAAAGTTGTATATACCAGTGTTGCAAATATCACAAAAATATTGCCGACTTCGTGATATATCGTGAATTTTATAGGCTGGTGATAATATTGCCATAAAAAATTGCATTTTTTTCAAATTTTGAATATATCAAGATATTTTGAAAACATTGCAATATATCAACAACATATCAAGAGAAAATGGAAAATATCAGCCGAGTCGATTTTTTTTTGTTTTTTTTAGATTTTTTCCTCACTTTGAAGAGAGAAACCAAGGGATTGAAAACAAAGGGGTCACTCACTGTTACATTTACCCATAAAAGGGCTAGAGGGGAGGGGGTTGCTTTAGATGTTCAAAAAATTGAATAAAAATGAATATTTTTGTATTTTTTAAAGTTTTGTTGATATTTTGTTGATATTTTCCTTGATGTTGGTGATAAGTTTCTTTCTAGACCCTTGGTGATATATTCGTCGACACAATATTAAAATATTTGCAACATTGGTAAATACATGCTTAATTTGTTTCATAGAATGGCTGAATGGTAGCCGTAAAAAAATTAAAATTTCAAAGTGTCCATCCCTAAATGAAACTAAGATTTCAAAAACTTTTCAATATTCACTTAACGTTTATTTTCTGTAGTGTGACGTGTGGCCGCTGGGTGGCATAATTAATGAGGGGATGCACTTTCCAAAGTGAAAAGTGTTAAATGAGTTAATTAATTAACTGGAGGGCGTGTTGGTGAGATAGCAAGTCTCATGGACGTGATTGAGCTAAGTAAGACTTAGTCACCATTAATTTCCCTTCACCCCCCATAAATACCACCTTCCGTGCATTAAATGTCCATTAAAAGTTATATTATTCATTAATGCGCATTGAATCCCTATTAAATATGGTGCATGCATTCCTATTTTGGCTAGGCACATCTCCTTTGTCCATTTCCCTTCTCTCTAATCCTATACATATTACTTTCCCCATTCTCCTTTATTTTTCACGTATACATATGTTCTCCCTTATCCATTCATGCACTCTCCTTTATTACGTGCATGTGTTATCCCTTTTCTCCATTTTAATCATCTTCTTTTATGTATGTGTCTTATCCTAACCCCACTTCCCTTTATACGTACCCACTCTTTCCCACGTATGCATGTCACCTTTATGAATTAAAGTGTGCCATGTAAACATGCATACCTCCTTTTAATACACACCCATCCTTTTAAAAAAAATTGCATGTCTTAAATATATTGTATGCTTATTCCTCCTTTTGAGCCATGTGCCACACTCCCTCACGTCATCATCTCCTCCACTCGTGTGTGTGTCCCTTACTCCACTCGTACTCTTCCCTTGTACACATGCATACATTATCTTTCTATCCACCTCATCCCTCACACTCCCTCACGTGCATGCTTCTCTTTACGTCTCCCTTACTCCTCTTTCCTTCCACGTGAGCCACCTACACCATGCACATGCTTTCCCTTTCATGCATGCGCATCCACCTACACCATGCGCATGCTATCCCTCTCATGCATGCGCATCTTCCCTCATATTACTCCCTCCCTTGCATCCTTCCTTCACTTAACTATCCCTTTTTCACTCCATGCGTCCCTCCATATCTCTTAATCTCTTAAACCCCAGCGCATGAGTTATTGAGTGCGCCTCCTTTACTCCACTCTCTCCCACGCACCATTGGTCCTCACTCCATATTTCCCCTTTTTCAGTGCTTAAGACATTAAGTGCTCCTCCCCTTTTTCACTTAACTCCTACGGATGGCACTCAAACACTCACATTCATCCACACATGCACATATTCCTCATCTTAATGCGCTTCCTTCACTTGAGCTTTACTTCCACGTATGATCCCTCCACTCCCTCATGTGAATTACTCACTCTTTGTGCACACATGCACATGCCACTTCACTTACATTTGATTCCCTCATGAGATTTAATTGGCTTGGACTATTCTTACATGCCCTCATTATTGGTCTTGGAAAAGTGCACCCCTACTAATATATATTGGAGTGAGCTACATGGATTTTGGGTTGGATATTTGCAACAATGACATACTCTCATTCTGTTCTCTTCTCTCATTCTCTAGTCTAGCTACTTAATCTTTGAGCAAGGATAATCATTGTACCGGTTGTGGACTTGCCTATTGTGGCGCAATCAACACTTTGGCAAGCCTATAATAAAGAAGTGTTGTGTTTTTGACGAACTTTCCTTCTTGTTGGTATTTTGTTCTTACTCTTGAAAATTGATTAGTAGTTCTTACCATTTATTGTGATATTTCTCTGTCTTTTAAGTGGTTTCTTTTCTTGTTTCTTTCTTCTCTCTTGTGCTAATACTGTAGGATCCCTCCAAGCAACTTTAAAACTACTTTTCCTAACCCTTTGGTGGTGTGTTTACACGCTGTCCAAAGTCATTTTGTTCCTGTTTTTTGTGTGTTTATTGCAGAAAACCAGTGTACAAATCAGCAGCCCGGTACCTAGGGACTCCCCCCTAAGGTTGGCACACACCAGCCCAAACAGAGAGGGGTCTTGCCTGTGACAATTTGGGCATTTATCCTTGAATTAACACCTTCTTCATCGCTGTTTTTTTCTGTTATATCAGCTCATATTGGAGGGTGAAAAAGTGTGCTAACATGATCCAAGATTTAAATTTTGGTCAAAGTTAGGGTTTTGT
This sequence comes from Picea sitchensis, assembly GCA_010110895.2. Taxonomy (NCBI): domain Eukaryota; kingdom Viridiplantae; phylum Streptophyta; class Pinopsida; order Pinales; family Pinaceae; genus Picea; species Picea sitchensis. The sequence continues at coordinate 20,256 of SNQJ01S0016803.1, read as the reverse complement.
GATTTTCAAGATTTGGTCATTTTTTGGATACCCTTTATGGTGAACATCACGAGGGTTGAATTTCAAGTCATTTCTAAAATCTTGAAAATTAGGTTAAAATTAGGGTTTTGAGATAAAAGGGAGAGCTTCATCCAAGTAAGGGATAGTTGCCTAGAGCAATGAACTTGTTGCTCAATGCTACATTTCCCAAAGAAAAGGTCCCCCTTTCAGGAGTGTTATTGCTCAAGTTGCACCTAAGTGATAAAGCCCCAAAGCACAAGTGCAACCCTAGGGGAACTGAGAGTGGTTGTCCATTGTCACTGCAACAACACCCTCTCTCACTTTAGGATGGCTCTCCTCTGGCACAAGGGGGGTATCCCTAGAGTAGGGTCACTAAAGCTATGCAATGGAGGTTCAAGGTGATATGAAGAGTTAGCTTTAGCAAAACAAAAATTGTCGTATAGGAAAATAAAGTGGATGGAGTACCAAGACTAGTGCTTATCCAACTTGGGCAAATGGAGTCAATAAAGGAAACCGAGGAAGATGAAAATAGATGAATAGGGATGATGAGAATTGTTGTTACAATATGCAAAATGTCATCCATGAATGACAAATAATATTGCTAGAAATAAAAGTTTGTAGGCCTTGTTACCCACCAAGTTGCACTAGGATGGACTTACAGTTGAGCCACCAAGGTTGAAGAAGATACTTCTTCAAAATCCAGCGTTCATAAGTCCAGTTGACCATCATGGCCCCTCTTTTTCTTCTTCTTATTCTTCATACCACATTTCCATCCCTCCATGGGGCATTGTAATAAGATGAATTTGGCATGATGAATTTGTAAAAGGCTTAGCTTCCTAAGACTTAATCATGAGTACATTACTCAAGAGTGTTTTTATTATTTATTAATTATTCCTTGCTTGAATTAATTTTTGAGTTTACTGTTTTTTCACTCATTTCCTCCAAAGCTAGAGTGTGTACTGATGGTTAGGCATTAAATTGGAAAATCTAAGTCTAATGTCTAATGTATATTATCATGCTAATCATCAAAATTGAGTCATATGGAAATTGCGCTAACTCCCCCTAGGATTTTTTAATGTTTTCAGTTAATAAAAAATTTCTCGCAAAACAGGATATTTTAATTGTAAATAAGTCATAAGTTAAAAAAGTGGTACTAGGAGGCATTATATGCCTTGGGGGTATTCGTTTTTACACTTAGAATACCCACTTTACCTAAGTACCCACTTTGTGAGTGAAATTAGTGATTTTTAATCACTTAAAAGTAATTTTACTCACAAAAGGTAAATAAAAGACAAAAATCAGCAAATGCTATTTTTGTGGAAACATGTTCCAAACATGTTTTCAATCAAGTCACCCTCTATTTGAGTTAATAAGGCTTTGTTGGCATCCAAGTGAGAGTTAGAGGTGAGTTGTTGGAGTGTTAGCTTGAGTTGAAGAGTTTTCTAAGGAGAGGTGCGCCCCTTTTGAGGAGGGCTGCCCACCTCTTGAGAGGTGGCACCCTCCCTCTCCTTCTCATTCTCACATGTGGCGGTTTGTTGGAGTTTGTGGAGAGGTGTCTGCCTTTCCTTCTCCACTTGTCACCCATTCTCCTCCAAGTGGTGTGCCCTCCTCTCTTGGGATCTTCACCCTTGAGCTATTTATACAAGCACTCTCTCCATTGCAAACTAGTTGGAGTTGGGGAGTCTTGCTTGTGGTTGTATACTATTGTAATACTTTCATTTGGAATAAAAAGACTTTGGAGGTCAATAAGGTGTGTTATACATGTATGTGGATGCTTGATGTCATTTGTGCTTAATCTATGAGGTAATACCTGCCTAATTTCTTTCTTTAAATTTGTTGATTTGGCCTTTTGTAGGGTGTTGTCACTCTATAGGATAGGATTTTATCTAGCTGCTTGTTAAATCCTATTGTTCATTTCTATTTAGAGATTTTGATTTGTATACATGTTTCGGTTGACTAATATACTCTTCAAGTCTCTTTTGTAGGTGACACCAGTTTTTGTTCACAATTTTATTGCAAGATTTTAAAGCTTATAGGTTCTCATAGCTTGGAGTGGCGGGAACTCGGTTCTCTCTTCCACAACTTCAAGGATTTAAAGACTTAGTCCTTCCTTAATTCATCTAAAGACCCCATTGCCCAAGGGTTCCAAGGCTACAGGATTCTTCCTTCTCTCTTTCTCAAAGAAAATAAAATTTCCTTTGGTTACTTCATTGCATGCAAGTGCTTAGATCTGAAATTTAATTTTAAATCTTTAATTTCTTACTTGGCATGCATAAATTAAACTAGATCTAATTTTGTACTTGCAAGTTTCATCTAAAGTTTAGATCTAATATAGAAAAACTTACTTTTAGTAAGCTTCTTTCTTCAAATTTTAAAAAGCTAGAAGTAGTTCTTTTTCTAAAAGCTTTTAACTTCATATTGGGCAATCTAAGTGCTTTTAATTTGCTGTTCTAAAACAACAATCAAAGACCCTAAGGAAACAAGCTTTCTAGCTTGTTTTCCTTGGTTAAATTTTGCTTGTTTTCACTTAGAATTTTTGTGGGTTTTTCTAACATAAGTCCAAGACACTTCTAAAGTGTTTTTTTTGGGCATCTTTCAGTGTTGTTTGCTTGGTGTTTTTGCAGGTTTAGCTAACAACCAAGGGAAAACTTTGTCTGTTTTGGGTGGATTTGGACATTCCAAGACCCTCGGGAGCATCTCTCTGATCAATAAACTCTTTGAAACATTGTAAAGACTTGTGTCCCCCCTAATGAATGATCAAAATTCACTCCAAAAAATATATTTGTAACTTCATTAATAAAATAGATGAGCCATCTAGTCCCCACTCTTCATCCCCCCTAGGGGGAGTGGTGTCCTTTTGTGATTGTCTCAATTTTTGCATTTTGGCTCAAGTTTACACTTAAAGGAAAACTAAAATAAACCTTAAAATTTATCACAAGCACCGCAAAACATTTAGAGTAGGTTTCATTTTATTAGATTAGTTTAATTAGATTTCAATTTCTAGTTATATTTCCTTTTTGCAATTTATTTTCAGTTATTTCAATTTGGCAAATAAACAAATCCCCTTAGCTCCCCTTATTATTGCTTTCTCCCCTCCATTGCAAGCTTCGGCTTGATTGTTGGTGTGGCATACATCAGAACAGGGGCTGGTCAGTGTGGAGTGGTTTTAACAGGGAAACCTTTAAGTTGCTATTGCTTAATTGGAAACATAGGGAAATTGTGTGTGAAGTCAGACGGGCCCTCTTAGGACATAGTCCTCCCTGTGTTGGACCTCTGACAATTTCCTGAGCTACTCTGTGAAGTCAGAGGGATATTCTTTCTATTGGACATCCACATAGTTCAACCTCCAATTTGAGGGATAGCTTCTTAGAGGCCAAATCTAGATTAGATTTACTTTCCTGTACCACTTCATACACATTTCACATAGTGACTTGCACTCACAATAGTCAGTCCACCTAAACACTCTTAATAAAACTTACAAGAACATTTTGCAACACCTTTTCTCAGTAGCATTATTTTATAATTGGTACTGGTCTCACTACATTTACTTTTAAGGCCTTTTACTTCAAGCATTCACAAAGTCAAGCATTTTCTTTATCTTGAAGTGTTTTATTGCTTATTGTTATTTACTTGCAAGTATCAATATCTACCTTCATTATCTTTCATGCAAGTATCTTTTATGTTTTGAATATCTCTTTTATAAGTAATCCTAGTGAATGAATCATATAAGTTGCTAGTGTAGATTTATGTATTGTTATATTGTTCTTGTTTGCAATAAACTCCTAGACTTTATTTATTGTACTTAGATTAGTTCAAGTCTTAGATTATTTTCTTTAGGGACTACTCCCCTTGGCTTCGCTAGGAGTTGGCCTAGACGAAGGAGTTGAGGATCAGGTGACAACACCTTGACTCGAGACTTTCCCCCAAGGACACACCCAGTGGATTGAAGATTTCGTCCACGTTACTCGAGGTGTGTATAAGGTGGCAACATGCCCTTACAAAGGTGCTCTACTTTCGCACTTGCTTAACAAATAAAGGGTGGTCTTACTCCAAATTAACTATACATGCTCTACCTTTCAATGAAATGACATCACATAATGAATTAACTTAAGACTAAAAACAACAAGAAAGTTGAATAAGAAACACCTCATCCAACACTCTTCTCCAATGACAAATCTACCCTATTATGGAGCCCTTATTGCAACATAATTATTGATGTAATTCCAACAATATATATTCATCAATATGGGAGAAAATGGAAGCCACACTTACATATAAACCCTTACAATCACATTCACCTTCATAAGATATTCAACTAGGCTAAAAAAAGGTGTCCTTCATTAATCCAACCATGAATAACAATGGGGGGAGCAAATCCTTATATAGATTCGAGGTCATTCTCCTTTAAAATAAAATGTTATTTAGTAGAATCTAGAACCACATTCCTCTCCAAGGAAAATACTAGAAAATACCAAAACTACATGATGGGCTCTCCATGACAAAAAAAATTCCCAGCAAGATAATAAAGTAGTGCAACAATGAATGGGATGCCGCATTTCACTCTCTCAAGAAAAACGCCTCCTTAAATGAAGGCTCTTTGACCAAGCAAGTAATCGCCTCATGCCACTTGTTCTCTTCTTTGGAACACACTTCAAAGCTAGTCTTCAATATCCACCTTCAATAAAATATGAATTGATGCCAAGTCAAGGGAAAAGGGGTGCTCTGCAAGTGAAGAATTATTCCTTCTTGAGATTATGAAAATGCAGAGTATCAATCACCAATAAAGAGGGCACTCTCCAAGGAAGCCCTTAACTAACAAATAATGTAAAATAGTCTTTTGAGTAGGCCTGTCCTTGAATGTTGTGCAAATGGTGGTTAAGGGTTCCCTTGGATCTAGGGCCAAAATATTAAATTACTCCTCTCAAAGGTGTGTGCCCTAGAAAGATGTGCCAAGGTACTTATGATTCATCAATAAATGTGCCAATGATGCCATAAAGAGGGGAGCGCTCTACATGGTCAATGAGTCAAATGCCTAAAAAATCTCAAATGATGCCCAAAATAGCGAAGGTAGGTAGAGCACTCTCTCCAATGCTCCAACAAAGTCTTCCATAATTGATGCATCCTAGTAAAATGTGCATGGAAGGTGGGATGCTTTCCAATAGAAGCATAAAAAACTCAAAACCATGTGCCATAGGATGAAACTATGTGCCAAAACCATCAACTATCTCCAAAACTATGGGTCAAGAAGGAGGGCGCTCTAGATATGTGTGAAAGGTGGTTATGCCTCGTCAACAATTGTGCCAACCACATACTGAATATAGCTCCAATAGTTAGAACTTAGGGCGCTCCTTAAAACAGGGGGTCAAATGTGTAGATCCTCGTGCATGTGATCGAATCTAGCTACCAAGGCCTCAAAATATTGTGAGCACCCTAGAAGAGTGTGCACAAGTGGGGTGCCTTTAGTAAATGCCTCAAAACTTCATGGAATAGTCAAAGAAAAAGAATGTTGGAGGTCTCCTTGGAATAGGCGCTCTACTAGCTCACTATCTCCTTCTTTTAAGCAATAACTACCCATCCAAAAGCATGTGCCCTAAAGTGTGGGTGCACTACCTCAATGAACTCTCAATCAACATAATGAAGCAATAATATGCCATGAAACCTAGGGAAACCATGTAAGCACATGAAGCCACCAATGCACAACATCAAGGAGCTACCAATAACCAATATTACTTAGGAAAACCCTTAGTTGATGGGTATTCCTTCCATGAATGTACTAAGGGTAAACCACATGAAGGGGATGCAAGCCTCCAATAAAAGGTGATAATTCATAAGCAAATATGCATTAAAGCACCAACAACTTGTCTCCAAAGCCCAAAACCCTCCAAACGCAGCTTGCTTGGGCATGGTCTTTAACATGGGACAAACCTCATAGTATGAGGGGTAACAAGGAGAAAGGACCACAACTTCTTTGAAAGACTTCAATCAAGGAGCGAGATTCATTGTTCTACTAGGATTATCCAGACGAACGAGAGACAAGGCTCCCTGTCACTTGTTGGATTTTACCTGCCAACCACCATCAACATCCATATCTTGAGCTTGATCACTAGCACTTGTAGAAGACGAAGGGGCATAGCTTTGAATTTCGCTCATCTCATCACGCCCTCCAGGGATGGGATCCCAAACTTGTCGCGGGACGGGATCCCTAATACTTTAGGAAGACTCTCGAACCATAGCCCCAACAGATCTATCACTGGTGATTTAAGAGGGATGAGTCAAAGGCCCACCATCCTTGACTAGGGGCCCACCCTCTTAGGTTGTTTTCCTTGAACCAACTGACGAACCAACCTCCTTAATTGCAGGAGCTATTGAGGTCACTATGCCTGTACCCTAGTAAGCATTTAGAGGGGGTCTTTGGTGGGGACAATTGTGAATGAGGCTAGCTTGCCTTTGACAAGCAAAACAAGCATTTGGTAGATTCACGTAACAGAGCTTCTGCTAACGAGCATCATCTAATGTCATGACATAGATAAATGGAGGAAGCTTCTCTTTTAGATCCACCTCTAGACATAGCTGTTGAAATACATCTTATTTCAGTATACCACTTAGACTAAATTAGATTTCAACCTCCTATAAATATCTAACAGCCATACCACTGTTCTTTATGAGCTGAAATACTATTATCCAAGTTCTGAAATAAAATAGCAGCAGAATACAAATATGAACAACAGACAGTAACCCACATTTGGCACAAAAATCTGTGCATAAACACTTGGAGAAATATTCAGAAAATAGGACATATTTTGAGAAGAGTGTCTCTTTATTCATCTTAAGGAAAAATTCTGAGTAGATCAACAGTTTACAATCAACATTTAATGAGCTGTACTTTTACCCTATCTGAGCAGAAATTTCACATAACCACTGTACAAAACAGTCTTGAAATCTGAACCAGATTTCCTGACCAAAGGTACGGACTGTCCACTCATTAAACAACATAAATTTGTCTCGAAATATGTGCCCAGAAAAGTACAGAACTGTACCTTGTTGTATGGATTAATTTGCAGTAGAAAAACACCTTGAAATCTGTGCCAAAACTCAGCCTCGATTTCTGTGCTAATAGTGACTGCAAAACCCAACAAATAAATGCTATACGACCTCCTCTAATCCGTACTGTACAACCTCCTTGCTGTACGGCCTCCTCAAATCTGTATTGTAAGGATTCCTTGCTGTACAACCTCCTCTTCAATGCTGAAAACTTGTCTAGGAATGCGTGCCAATCCCCCTAGGGATGCGTGCTAACTCCAGCTGCCGAAACTCTCTTTCTCCAAGCAAAGAAACTCTCCTTGGGATTCGTGCCCTTTCACCCTCCCACTAGCTCTCCTCAAAAGTGCACCCTACTTCTCCTAATGAGCTGCCTTTAAGCAATTTCGAATTGTAACTCCTCTAACCCTTGATCTCCCTTAAGTGACTCTTCACTTACCCTTGAGATCAATGGTCACGACTTAATCATTCGTTGAGGTCACTTAAGTTAATAAAGTGACCCATAACATCATAAAG
>SNQJ01S0016802.1:129827-148047 GCA_010110895.2 Picea sitchensis | reverse complement strand
AATTTTCAACTATATTGGCTCTTTTATCTCTCTTGCACATGTTTATGGCTATACTTGTGAATGGTTGATGGAAGAAGTGATGTGCTAGCCTTGGAAGGATTATCTATTGCTATTGTGGTGGATTATCTTGGCATTTTTCCTTGAAATTGGTATGGTTTTTACTTTCTTGCTATCATTTTTTTCAATTAAAGGTTATTGTGCTAGGAACTAGGTGGGAAGTATAATGGAATACACCCACACCTTAGTCTTCATCATTTTATGCTTCAACTCATTGATTTTGCTAGGGTTTGCTAAGAGAATTATAAGGGCATACACCCTCTTAGCTTAAACCATATCTAGAGAAACTTGCCTTGGGAAGTAAAGAGGCTTACACCACCAAGGAGGTAGTTTCTCTAGATCTTGTTAATTTGACTCCATTAACCCAATACTAAAGGCACTAGTCATACATTTTTTGCATTGGAGATATAAAATCATTGCCTTGGGAAACGTAATTTTGACCTTTTGAAAGTTTTATTGCTTGAAGTTGATTTGCCTCACTAAGAGGAGTCTTCCCCCATTAGAGTGTCCCCTCTCTCCAAATACTCTAATTTATGTTATAAACTTTAACCTACAGCCATTAGGTCTGCAGAAACCCTAACTCATTTGCTTGAATAACTCTCTTATCAACCACTGGATTTTGCTCAAAGTTTGCACACTTACTCTCCTTGGCCTAGCTCACTTTTTGGCAAAGTTTGAGGGGATTTCAGTGGATTATTTTCTTGTTTTAATACATTGAATGTTACATCCATAAGGCTGATATAATTTTCTGCAAACAAGTATTTACAACATCTTTATCTTTTGTGCTAGAACATTGGCTTTTCATCTTGAGTTCAACTAGTCTTTCTCTTGTATTTTCTACTTGATCTCTAGCAATTATTGAGTAGGTTATAGTACCATTTAATTTCTGATATATATTTTTATATATTGCTTCAAATTAGGGACAGAAAGCTTAAATTTATCATCCAACTAACATATATCATTTCAAAGTGTCTTTTCTTGTGTCTCGGGTAGGTACAATCATTTGGAGAAGTATTATACCTGTGAGGTAGAAATTACTTGACTTGGAAGGAATCTCTCCCCACCTTTTATTCCACTTAGACTTGACCTCTATGGGATTCACTTAAATTTCCCTGCATCTCCATCTCAATCCCCCTAGGGTCACCAGGATTTCCTTCTTAGAGTGACCTAGTCACCCTTGAAGTGTGGGACCTACATCGAGGTGACATTAGGTGTAGTATTCCCAAGTTGTAGCACTTTATTTGTGGTTGGGTCGGGATTTTCCCAACCTACAAATTGCACTATAACATTTTGGCACCATTGTCGGGGAAGATTTTGAATCTTCTTCACACATTAACGACACCTTGGTGAGTTATCCCAAAGCCTTTCCCTTAGCTTACTTGGCGACTCCACCCAAGGGATGTTCCCTTTCCACCTTATCGATAACGATTCTCCTAAAATATTGTCTGGGGACTCCACCATGCCACCAAATAAATTTGCAACCAACAAAACCTCCAGGGGTTGTAAAGAACCACCCAAAGGGCCTAGTCCCCCAAAGTCCCTTGTCCCTCATAATTGTTCCCCTACCTCTCTGATCCCTCCATCCTCACTTATTATTTCCACACCTCCACATTCACCTATACCCACCTCGCCAAGCGTTACTTGGAGCCTACAAAACAAAGAGGCATAGAAACCTTTGTACATAATGAATATCCTTGGATCCCTTCATAAACTCCCAAAGAACTTCAAAGAATGGATACCCATATTTTCAAGGGAGGACCTTACTGAACCAGAAGATCACTTGTATATTTTCCTGTGTAGTTTAGAATCTTGTGACCAACATGAGGATATGTAGATGAAACTTTTCTCTGACACTTTTGTTGGGAAGGAAAAGGATTGGTTTGACAACATTCCCCCAGGGACAATCACAAATTGGAATTTCTTTCAGGAACTTTTCACCAAAAGATTCAAGAAAAAGAGAAATTACCAATCCTTGTGTAATCATCTCCACAACTGTAAAAGAGAAACAAGGGAAGACATAAGGGATTTCAATGATAGGTTTAACACACTTGTAAGATGTTTTCCCCAAGAGTTGAAACCTCCTCAAGATATCATTCTCAATCTATATATATATCAACTATGAAAGATCTGTATGGGAGCCTGATTAGGGAACGTCCTACTACTATGTTTGAAGCTCAAGAGAGAGTATGTGAAATAGAAGAAAACTTAGTCACCTCTCTCATACCAGAAGAAGAGAACCCCAAGAAGGCTCTTCAAATTAATCATATTGATGACATTGTTTCACCAGAAATTCCCTCAGATGTCAGGATTTACCTACAAGAGAAAAGAGAAAAATTAGTTGATAGGGTAGTGTGCCTCATGATAAACCTTTTAGAACAAGAGAGAGAGAACATTAGAAAAAATGCCTCGCCCACCAAACCAGATCCTGAAATTAGAAAAGAAGCAAGTCACAGAATTGGCCAAAGTGAAATTCCCACAACACTTTTAGCAAATATTTTCAGAACCTTTGGACAAAACGAGTTGTGAGAAAAACGAAGTTAAAGAGCAAGTGTCCCTCCAAGACAATACCAAAACTAAAAAATATTGTGGGTCATGACAAAGTAAACCATCAGGTTCTGGAAGAAGGAATAAACAACATGTTTATTCTAGTGGATTCCCCTTTTGTAGATGAAGAAATAAAAGAAGGATCTTGGGGATTGGATTTTGATGGTGCACACTCAAGTGTGGGCTCAGGTGTAGGAATATTCTTAAGGTCGTTGGATAATGAGACCACCCTTTTTTCATACAGACTTGATTTTGATTGCACAAATAACATTGTTGAGTACGAAGCCCTTATCTTTGGCATCAACTTGGCCATTGATATGAAAATAAAGAACCTGCACATAAAAGGGGATGCCAACCTAATCATTTCACAAATCAATAGGAAGTTTATCGCAAAAAACCCAAGGTTAAATTAGTATAGAGAAGTTGTTTGGGAGGTCATAAAAGAGTTTGGCAACTTTTCCATTGATTCCATCCCTAGGGAAGAAAATAACTTGGAAGATAGTCTTGTTGTTTATTCTTCAAACTTACAACTTTCCAAATAAATTGATTACTACAAGGTTTATGATCCAACTAACATATATCATTGCAAAGTGTATTTTCTTGTGTCTCGGGTAGGTACAATCATTTGGAGAAGTATTATACTTGTGGGGAAACAATTACTTAACTTGCAAGGAATCTCTCCCCACCTTGTATTCCACTTATACTTGACCTCTAGGGGCTTCACTTTCTTTCCCTCCATATCCATCTCAATCCCCCTAGGGTCACTGGGATTGCCTCCCTAGAGTGACCTAGTCACCCTTGAAGTGTGGGACCTACATTGAGGTGACATTAGGTGTAGGATTCCCAAGTTGTAGCATGTGTTTTTTGGTTGGTTGGGGATTTTCCCAACCTACAATATGTGCTATAACAAGGCCAATGGAAGACAATATGTTCCACTAAAGTGGGCCATTAAATTTTGAAAACAAGTTTATAAAAAACAATACTCCACAAAAACGTGGAAAAAGGACAATGCAGAAAAAGATGATTAGAGGAATCTAAATCAGCACAACAAATAACACACATAAAAGGGACCTGGATGCCCTGCCTTGCCAAATCTTCCTCGATGAGATTTTTCTATGCATGAGGGTCCAACATAAGGCACTTATTTTGGGTAGACTATAATCATTCCATATCTCTTTCCATCCAAATGATCTTCAAGGGACACTAGATTGTAGAAGCTCCAACTGATATTGTTGGCCCTTGACCAAGTTTTGGATAACTTGGGTTACGTTTGACCAATTTTGGGACTTCGGTAGGCTAGTCGAAGGTGGAGTGCAAGGCGAAGCAGAGATCATGGGATCTCGGACCCTTCTTAATGCATTTTTGGTTTTAGGGTTTATGTAACAGGTATGGGTGCCGTCCTATAGGTTTATCCATGTTTAGGCCCATTTTGTAATGTATAAATAGAAAGCTATGCAATGTAAGTAAGCAGCGCTAAGGGTAATGAGGCAAAGATGCTAAGTGATAGAGTTTGACCTATGTTATTGAAAAGGATTTGTGCAGAGCTAAGTCCAAGTGATTGTAATAATCTTGTGTGCAAATTGTAAGAAGGCTTTGTGCTAAAACATAGCTTGGGGAAGGAGGATATTTCGAGGTGCACGTAGATCTCCTGTCCTATCCGGAGTAGGTTCATGTGGCTTTGTGATTATTGAATATTGAGAGAATATAATAAAGAAGAGAATATTTGGTGTACGTATCCCCACACTAGGGTGAACCATGTATATCATTTGTTTTGGTTTCTTTGTGCATTATAGTTGTCGATGTGATGTATTCTTAGTGCAATGATATATGTTAGATGCATCTGATATTATAGCTTAGTGCTTAGTAGTGTGAATTGATATTAGATCTGATATATTTATATGTGATAATTGCTTGGAAGTGTTATATCTAGCTGAATACTGTGTTGTTTTGTAATTAAAATTTGTATATGTGATGCAAATAAGGGTTAATTGCTATCGAATGTTGACTGCTAAGTGCTCTGTTAAGTTATTGTAATCATATATCTGTGTCCCAACTAGGTTGCAGACATTTGATTCCTACAACCACCCATGTTTCTACCTCAGGTGAGACTTCATCTTCTTCGCTAGTGTTGCCGAAAGGGTCGGTAGTTAGGGTTTTTTTGGTGCATTTCTGAAACGTTGAACCCTGGGTCTGTCCTTATGCGAACAAATCGTTCCATTGTCGAGACCTGAAACTGTGATTGTTGGGAACCAAAGAAAAAGATTTGTGTGTAGATTTTTTTCCCTAGTGCGCAATATTATACTTGACTTGTGAAGCTCTGTGCTAAGAAGATAAGTCTGATCTAAAGAAAAGAGGTATGATCTTGAAGCTTTGTTCTCTGATAAAGGTAAGATAAGTGAATTTTTTATTTCAAAATAATGGATCTAGGTATGTTTAATAGATTTGGCCCTAATCTGAAAACTAGGGTATAGCTAGAAGAAAGAAGATTTGATATGAATAGATCTTATAGAAATAGTGAAAGATATGTTATTCCTATGCATATAAAGAATTTCTAGACTAACAAATGGATGTAGAATCCTAGAAAGATTTTTTTTTTTAGACCCACCACTGTGATCCCAGTGCACAGTACAGGAAAGGTTGGGGGTCATTTAAAAGAAAGAGAGGATTAACTCTTTTCTATAGCTGCAGAAGACCAGGACATCTTGCTAAGGAATGCCCTGGTAGAGGTCCTATTTTCCTTTGTTGTAAGGCTACTGGACATGAAGTTTTGGATTTACCTAGAATGATTTCCAAAGTTGAAAAGATGAATATGAGACAAGAAAACTATGAGATAGGCCAAGAAACTAAGGATATGATAGAACCCGAGAAAGAATCAGAGTCTCTATTATTACAGATAAAAGAAACCTTGAACGATCACAGAGATATCAACTTATCATAGATATTAAAAGAGAAGGAGTGTATAGAAACAAGAATAGGAGACTTCGACATAGACTGTGTCCTAGATGAGGAAACGCAGTTGAATATCATGACAGAAAGAACTTGGGAAATTTTTCGAAAGCCTAGTATGGTTCATTCATTAGGAGGAATAGGATTATTTAGAGGAAATCTGATAACCCTATGTGGAAGACTTACCCAGACATCTATGAGTGCTCATGGCACTTCGACAGAAGAATAATTTGAGATCATTAGATTTGTTGAGAACAGTGCCCCATTTGCTATTTTGCTAGGAAAAATATGGATTGAGAAAGATCAGATACGAAGGAAACAAGCAGAGGAGGATCTAGAACAGAAAAAGTAATAACTAAGAGATTTCATGGCTAGGAGAATGTCGCATTTACTTAAAGAACAAGAGGACCAGTTGAAGCTACTAAAGACCATATATCTGGACGTTAAAGTTCAAAGAACGTAGGAAGACTTGAAACACCTGTCTATACAAGAGAGTAGAGCACCTACCCAAAAAAGAGAAGAAGTATTACCCTCGAACCCTATGGAATACCCTCCATAGTGAGAATTTACCATGCCAAGAGGAGATAAGAATGATAATGGAAAGAGGAAACCAGTGACCCAGGTTTCAGGAAAGAAATCCAGAAAGCTCAGCAAGAAGAAACCAAAGTTAGACAAGTTACAGAAAGTTCCAGGGAGGACTCCGCAGAAAGAAGGTTTGTAGAACTGGAACTTCATTTGGATATCAGAACAACAAATATTGGCACTTCACCATGGTGAATAAATATGACCATTGGAGGCATCCCAACCATTAGAATGACGCTCTAGAACAGCTAGAAATGCAGTTATTGCCAGAACGTTCGCCACTAGACTGTTAGGACCGCGCCATAACGGATGGAATAGCATTGATTGAGGCGTTCCTGCCCATTGGTAGAGTTTTTTATGACGTTGTCTATTTATCCTATCGAGCGTTGCACTGAGAACACTTTTGCCAATTGTGATTATACGAGCCCACAAAGAACTAGTTGCTTTCACACAGTGATCATTGAGACCTTGCCATCAGTTTTGTTACATTGAGTGTTGTTCACCAACCTGAGATATCAAATCTCGAGTGTGCATGTTGGACGAAATTAGAATAGTAGAAAAATTTGTCGAAGAGATCCTAATATACCTCATGGTCAAGAAGGTGATATCCGCAGGCATCCAAGTCTCATCGATGAGAGGAGTGCAAGCATCCTCGTCGACTGCTCGTGGATCTAGACCATCCTGAGCTGCAACAAAGAAACGAACGAAGCATCGTGATGACTTAGCGAATGTCAAGCTCATCCCATCTATCATGATCGTCTACATCCCGCCTCTGGCTGGCGCGGTGAGTCATGACAATGTCCCAAGGTACTTCAACTACATAGTCATCATTGCGTTCTTCTCGAAGGGGATACGCGCAGTCAAACCGCAGTTGGAGAGGATTCTGACGTTGAATATCGGTGACTATAACCTAGGAGACCACAAGATCTATGGCATGCTTTCACCATACAAGTATTTGACCAAGAAAAAGGGGAAGAAGTCGAAGATCATCACCCAGTCGTGGACCATGGACATCACGAGGTCCACTATCCTAAACATGATGAAGATACCACACTTCAGAATACATCAGTAGATTAACATGTGCATTAAGCTCATGTTTTCGTGCTTCCATGATGGTTATTTGTGGTTGGATAGGCGTATCACCGTCGATTTGGCATTGATCCATAGGATCACCAGACTAAAGCCTTGAACCCTGGGTCTGCCCTTGTGCCAACAGATATCATTATTTGACCATGTACTCTATCTTTCCCCAGCCTCTGTAGTCTCTGGAATCCCTATTGAGGGGGGGACCATCCATATATCTTAAGAAGAACGGTCTTGGAAATAGGTTTCAAGGGTGTCACAAGTTCTTGTTACCCCGCCCCCAAATCTAGTGGTAACTAAGGAGATGATGTCTCCAAGCCCACAGGTAGTAGACATGGAGTGTTGAGAGTCTGATGCATAGCACAGCCTATAGATCCCCTCTATTTCACCACAGTTCATCATCATCATTTCAACAGAGCTACATCCACAACACCAACTTGGCTCCAAGGAGACAATAGGTCTTCCTTCATGAGGTAACAAGTCCAGTATCATAGTAAGTGTCACTTTAATATTTGAAGCATTTGAAGATGTTGCAAAGAATCCTTTCTTGATTATGGAACATATGCTTGGAAAATATACCTTTTTCCTTATTTCACCTTGGTGGTTGACATGGTTTCCTAGTAAGCGGGTCACCCTTGGGAAAAGGGTTGCTTATGGGGGGTTCCTTTAAGGATAAGTGTATCATTCCTCACTCATACTTACCACTTTCCACACTTCTTCCCCTCTGTTTCCTCATCTTTTGTTTTTTAGGGTGCATTGACCCCAAGAAGGGTTTGTACCTCATTTCATGGAAGAAGGGGCTAAAGGCCCAAAGGTGTTGTAGACAGAAAAATTTAAAATACAATTAATTATCCCTATAGATTCTCTCCCTAAGGTCCTAAGAGAAATGAAATTCTTCTCCATAAAATTCAAGTACCTTCTAAAACATATAATTAATAAATGTCTCACTTTTGGGGGGAATGCATTTGCCTTGTCTTTTAATTTATAGTGCATATGGAACTCAATGTGTTCCTAACTTCAAAGTGACATTGCAGTGCTCTTTAATTTTCATTGCACATAGCACTCAATTTTCATACCATAATAAATTAAAGGCAAGGGCTTGGAAAAGGGTTGCATTGGAAACAAGGGATGCAACACACCCTCCCCAAAGGCACCCATAAATGAGACAATATGAACCCTTGATATGTCAAGAACCCCATGCCCAAAATTCTTCCCAAACCCACCTCATACCCATTACATGATATATATATATATATATCATGTACCCAAAGGCACAAAGGCACCCATAAATGAGACAATATGAACCTTTGATATGTCAAGAACCCCATGCCCAAAATTCTTCCCAAACCCACCTCATACTCATTACATGATATATATATATAGATAGATAGATAGATAGATAGGGTCTTCTTGGGAAACATTTCTTGACTTGGAGATTGGCTTACCCAATAGGGCACCACGACACCCCTCCCATAACTAAATTTGGAAAACATTATAAGGTATTTTCACATTTGTTTAATATGAAAAGGGGGGGTTTTATACACATGTTTGGGTGGTTCTTCTATTATGTGTGGCTTACTTGGAATGGTTCATGTGACTTGTGGACCCTTGGAGGGCATACTTGTTTGTCTTTGCAGTACCTTTCCCACATGATGGACACTAAACCCTGCATGTGGTGACCATTGACGATGAGCATTGCACTTTGAGAGTGGAGGATGTTTCCTTTGGAGACACCTTGGAATCACTATAATATTAGATTTCACCCTTATCCACTTGCACATTGGCATTTGGAGGCCTAGGACGACACCCCTTAGCCCTTGGTGTCACCTTGGAGGGCTAGGGTTTGATGGATGAGTTCGTTCCAAAGGTTGATTGATAGGAGGAGACCATGGAAGGACACTTTGGCATGACACTTGGCCTTTGGAGGCCCAACATCTCCCTCCCCATGCGTGACATTTCACTTTGAGAGACTATGTCACCCTCTTAGGGCATGATGTCACCCTTCTGGGGTTTTATTTCATGTAAAATTTTATTTTTGTGTATTGTAAGGGAAAATTTAAGGGGTAGGCCCTCTTATGTTTTGTTATTGATAATTTAAAGTGGACAAATAGGTCAAGATGTCTCCATATAAATAAATCCACTTGACATTTCATTTTATCATTACATTTTCTCACCTTTGTGAGAGACTAAGTATAAAATGTTTTCCTTATCCTTGGTTATCTCTCTCTTCTACAAATGTGTCTTTCTTGGAAGGTCAAGTTATGGATGTTATTTTCTATTTTTTTGAATGGAATTGTTGCAATTAGGGTTTGATCTTCTGATAGCTTGTTGAAGTAAGTAAATTTATACAATATGGTTTCATGCTATTAATGTTTTATGGTGAAATTTACTTGTTCATGCTAGACGTCCTTCTTGGTAAAACTTTAAGAGAGGATCATAAGTGCTTCCTCTTCTCACAAGGTTAATTTTGTCCAAAATTTGTGAAGAAATCCTAGCTAGGGTTAGACTCCTAAATCCCTAAAGTGCTATGAATTTATGATTTTATCCCTAGACTTTTGATTCTCTGCCTAGGTGAAGCTACAATAAGGGAGAAAAGGTTTATAGGGCCCAAAAGTGTTTGCACCCTAGAAAATCACTCTCCTCAAGATTCAATATCTAAGGCCCTAATGTGATAGCACCTTAGAGATTGATTCCTACCTCTCGGTTACATCTAGATCAAGTTCCAAGTTAGTTGTATTTTCTATTGTAAAGACTCCATATCCCTCAAAGGCACTAATATTCAATCTCTCTTATGATGAAAGTGATCAACAAACACTCTATTTCAATTCTCTCAAGATTCCTATTAACGTTTCTAAAACTAACTTGAGCTATTTGACTAATAAAAATTATGTTGTTGAAAATGTTTGTTATAGTCATCTTGACTTGCTCTAATTTGCTACATACATTGTTGTAATAGTGGCCTAACATACCTAGAAATTGCATCTAACAATTGGATAATGTTCTATTAAGTAAATGCTAAATTTCCATGGTCAATTGTTGCAATCCTGAAGTGTAATTAGTGTTGTTGTTTTAATTTATCTATTGTTATTGTATTGTTGTTAATTCTTGCAATTTTATATTAGCCATAGCATATTTCATTGTCTAGTGTCTTAATTAGGTTCTATTTGCATTCTTGTACATGGAATTCATCATATATATGGTATAAGTGTTCATGTTCTGGGAAGGTACTCAAATCATCTTATTACCTCTTATTTCTCCTTAACCTAGACCTTGACTTAGGTGATCAAGAGAGAGGGAAGTAGGCTTGGATAACAAACTTGCTACTTTGATCCCTTGAGGTTGGATGGTAAGCCTCCCCTGTGGTGGACCTCCTCCATCACTAAAACGTGGGGATTTCTTACTAAGGTTACAGTGGTAGGACTTCATGTAGTTACGCAAGATTTGGGGATCTTGTGTTGGGATTTGCACAGCTACAATTCCTGCTTTAACATTTTGGCATTGTTTTCAGGGAGGATTGAGTCATTCTCCTCAACGACATATATTTTAGTAAACTTTCTCTCGAATGCCTTATTTCTCAAATTTACATGGTGAATCCACTAAGGGTAGTTCCCTCACATTCATTTGATGATCCTAGAGGGGCCATCTGACGACTCCACTGATATATTCCTAGGTTTCACCGTGCTCTCAACATTATATACTCTCAAGTGATGGAACCATGGAACCCTGGGATGACCATGAAAGATATCCTTCTATTGATTTTGAGAACATTCCTGGATACCCAAATGAGTTTGATATTTGGCTAGAAGACCATCTAATTTTTTATGGTTATGTTGTTGTTCATATTGTAGACATCCTTGAGTACCTATGGGAAACATACTTGCAATAAGAGGACATATGAATAAAGTTATTTATAAATTTCCTTCCCTTGGAAGTGAAAAATTGGGTCAAGGGTTGTTGCAAGCCAAAGGGAATATCTTCACGCATAGATCTCATTAGCATATTTATTGAGTATTGGTGTCCAAATTATCAAAAATATAAAGATATGATTAGAGATATCACATTAGTCCTTGAGGATGTAGGGTTCACCATTGATATTGTAGAAGATCTTAGGAAGGTGCATCATGCTCAAAACCAAGAACCCAAGGAAGATATTTGCAAAGAGCCACCTCGTGAAGACAAAGTGTTGGTTTTTTCTCCTCCATTTGATGAAGTCGTCAAATATTCCCTTCCTCCTACACAAGAAGAAGAGAATGTGGTGAGTTATTTCCCTTTCCAAATTCTATATGATGCTTTATTTCATGATTCAAAAAATGAAGAAGTGTTATAGGAACCCTTGGATGCACTAGACCCTTCATGTTATGATAAGGGTGAAGATCTAATTGATAATATAAATGAGTTTATACATGTTGGGAGACATAAATGGGATGTTATTGGTCATGATGGAGATCCCATTTATGATATTGAATTTCATTTTCAATTGTGTCCTTTACAACAACCATATGTGATTGCTATTGATTTTGATGTTTCACGGCAAGAAGATGACATGATTACAAATTTTCTTCAACCACCCAAGGATAACTTAATTCAGTATTTTCATAATGATTTCAGATCACATCCTAAGGGGTTTGATACATATTCTTTTGAGCACTTAGATTTATTCTATGAAGAGGATTTTCAACTACCTCTATTATCTAACCTTGATGAATATGAGGTCATCATTTTCCCCAAAAAAGATTCTTGTGATGAGACTTTCTAGCCTCCCTCTTTTTCTTTATCTCTCTATGTCACTAAGGATGTATCTAGGAAACATGTTATGTTTCCCAAGTTTCCTCCGAGGCAAAAAAAAAATAGAATTCAAGGGTAGGTTTGATGCTTTAAGAAGAAATTTGGCATCTCATTCTTTCAGCCCCCCCTCAAGTAATTATCATTCATATTATAGATTCTTGTCCATCCCTTCTTGGGCCTTGTGGAGTGATGAGGTCAAGGGTATTCAACCTCATGAATATTAATATTATCACAACCCTATTCAAATATGGGTTGAGAATTCTTCTGGGAATGTGACTTGGCATAATTTTGTCCCTCCCTCCCACCTCCATGAGTTAGATTTCATGATTACATGTGTTATAGTGTTTGTTACAACTCATGGTATTTTGGTACTTGAATTATGATTATTTTGGTTTATGATGAAGCAAAAAGGTAGACATTTTGATGTAATGTTGGGATTGTTTCACTACTTATATGATTATACCTAGCATTTTGAATAACATAGATTAGATTAGGTAGGGTAGGCATTTGCATCATGCATTGCAATGTATATATGTTGCATGTCATGCTAGTATAGTTGATTTTTTCTTAGATTTGCATACTCATTTGATATGTTAGAGTAAAAATATCAGAAAAATTATCTTTTCAAGTTTAGCTCTAGTTTTTGGTAGTTTTTATTTTCCATATAAACAAGGGGTGAGTTACACCACTGCTCAAATTTCAATAGTTTCTTGAGTTTTGGATTGACAGGAGGAGACCATGGAAGGAAAATTTGGCATGACACGTGGCCTTTGGAGGCCCAACGTCTCCCTCCCCATGCTTGATGTTGCACTTGGAGAGACTACATCACCCTCTTAGGGAATTATGTCACCCTTTAAGGTTTTAATTCATGTAAAAATATATTTTTGTATATTGTAAGGGAAAATTTAAGGGGTCAACCCTCTTATGTTTTGTTGTTGACAATTTAAAGTGGAAAAATAGGTCAAGATGGATCCATATAAATAAATCCACTTGAAATCTCATTCTATCATCACATTTTCTCACTTTTGTGAGAGACGAAGTCTGAAATTTTTGCCTTATCCTTGGTCATATCTCTCTTCTACAAATATGCCTTGCTTGGAATTTCAAGTTATGGATGTTCTCTGTTATTTTTTTGGATGGAATTGTTGAAATTAGGGTTTTCTTTTAGGATATCTTGGTGAAGTAAGTAAATTTATGCAATATCGTTTCATGCTATTAATGTTTTATGGTGAAATATACTTGTTCATGCTAGACATCTTGCTTGGTTAAACCATAAGAGAGGAGAATAAGTGATTCCTCCTCTCATAAGGTTAATTTTGTCCAAAATTTGTGAAGAAATCCTAGCTAGGCTTAGACTCCTAAAGCCCTAAAGTGATAGCACTTTAGGATTTTATCCCTGACTCTTGATTCTTAACCTAGGTAAAGCTACAAGAGGGGAGAAAAGGTATCTAGGGCCCAAAAGTGCTTGCACCCTATAAAATCCATCTCCTAAAGATTCAATCTCTAAGGCCCTAATGTGATAGCACCTTAGAGATTGATTCCTACCTCTTGGTTACATCTAGATCAAGTTCCAAGTTAGTTGTAAATATTGGAAATAGTGGTACGATATTGTCATTGATGTCAATAGGGTGCAGAAGAATCTAGTACAAACCCAAAGCTCAGAAGGAAGAACATTAATTGAACCTCAAAAGAGATGACGCACAGGGTTCGTTCATTCTTATTTTGGGGCAATCCAAGATCGTTAGAATGAGGCAAAGTTAGAGGTTGGGAAGGATTAATTCTCAACCATCATGTCTGAAGCAAGATATTGGTATGATCTCGCTAGTCGTTAGATCAAGGGGGGACTTCAGATGAATTCTCGACCATCCGATCGATTTTAGTGGAAGGAAAATGTAAGCCACAATATATTGGAGTCTCTGATTAAAAGAAATAATGCATGCCATTGATCTAATATCTCCTTGATAGCAACATGAGTCATTGGATTAGGTGGTCAACTCCAGCACTGACCACTCTGGTGAAAAAGAGTCTAGAACACGTAAATTTACCCGAAGTCACAAACTCACGTCAACTTCAGCGTTGACCACGCCAACAAAAAGGAGTCTAGAACAGGTAAAATTTCCCAAAGTTTGAAGCCCCGAAATCACAAACTCTGGTAAACTGATCTGAAAAGATATTTTAAACAACAATGGTTGAGTTAATTTGCATGAGTTAAATTACCATTTAGGAAATGAATGAAAGAGGAATAATTAAAGAGGAAACGTAGAATCCATAAGATCATATACAGATATGAACATAAGCATGAAGAAAATAAAACCATAAAACACCAAAGTGATAACAGAGTTTGGCAATATCGCCTACGTCTCTGGGCCATTTTCTTAGTGGGTAAAGCTTTCTTATTTTTGTTTGAATCTTTAAAAGTACATCACAACAGTCCCAAAAAGGTTACAAACTGATCTGGTCATGTTCTACCATATCTCAAGAACCGAATAAAACTAACGTCACTAAAATCGGATGAACGGAGCTCCCAGAAATGGTCTGCAAAGGTGCTCTCCTTAATGGCTTCTCTACATAAAAATGGCTTTGTCTCAACAATCCTTCAGCATAAACTTTTTATGAACCTCTTGTTGGACAACTGAGAGGGGGGGGGGGTGAATCAGTTGTTACTGTTCTTAAACAATTATGCCCATTTTAAACTCTTTTCATAATACTTAATGACGATCACAATAATGCAGGGAAGTAAGCAATAGAATATTCACACACATGAAATATACAGAGACAGATATTTCCTGAGGAAACCCATAAAGGGAAAAAAACTCTTCTTCTTAATATGATAAGTAATATTTATTTTTTGTACATTATCATTCTTATGAGCACCAACTCATTGTGAGGCTAACACCTCTATTCTGCAAGATGCAAATTGCTGAGAGCACCAAGTCTCTGGTTTCTATAGCACCCACTAGAAGGAATCACCAATTCCCTGGTTTCTCTAGCACCCACTAGAAGAAAGCATCAACTCCCTGGTTTCTCTAGCACCCACTAGAAGGAAGCACTAACTCACTAAGTGTTCTAGTACCAACTGGATGGAAGCACCAACTTCCAGTCACATAGGCATCGACCTATATAACAAAGAACAACAATTCTCCCTTGCACCACCCTGCCACCCTGGTTTTTCTGGCTACAACCAGATGGAAGCTACAACTCCCTATGTTCAAGCACCCACTTGAAACTCTGAGGAAAATAGTCTTTTGTATCACCTCCCTACCACCCTAAAATATAAATATTTGTTACTGAGACTTATTATAGTGATAGAGTGTTTATCAATAGCTTACTAGTCTCATCATTGTTCTACCGCACTGTTATGCTCTGCCTGCATCAGTGTCTTCTTTCTTGCATTCTTCTTTGAGCTTTCCATTTTTCTTCACTGTCTCTGGATGCGCACCTCGGCTTCCTCTTCCTCTCTCAGATATGCATTTCTATTCCTTGCTTCTTATGTGCTTTAAGCTCTATGTCTTCTTTCCATTCTATGCAACATGCCTCTTCTGTGTGCTTTAGCTCCTGCACACAGCATGTTTCTACCCGCATGAAACACTCTCAACAGCAGCAACAACTCTCTTCTTTGTTATGTGTTTTTATATTCTATGTGCACCAACTGCATACTTCATGCATTATGCCACTGCATGCTCTTTATAGTGTCATTGTTCTACCCTACAGTGTTTTCATTGTAGCTCTTCCTCACTCATGTATAGCTCGACGGCAGAATCCCTTCACTTCTTTGTTCTTCATTCTTTTCTCATGTCGAGTCATCTCCTGATCATCATGGAAACTCTTCATCTTCCTTGGCAGTTATCTCCATGCGTTCATCATCATTGGGCATTATGCTGAGATTCCTTAGCTTCTCTGGTAGTGTGACTCTTCGTATTCTTTGTCACAGTCGAGCGTATCCTCTCTGTTGCAGTTACAGTCTTCGACACTTTTCCATCTGTCAATTGTATCTATCATCAATCTTCATTCCACTAGCAGTTACCTCAAGACTCTTTAGCTTCTCTGTCGATCACCCTGAGATTCTTCATATTCTCTAGCCAATTTCATTACTGCTTTTTGGAAGTTACTAAGATAACCTTCGCGTTCTCATGCCTTTGCTGCCTTTTTCCCTTTCTGATAAATCTACACAGTGGGAGCTAGATTTTTTGGCTAAGCCCCTTCCTTTCACATGACCATCAGCAGTGACCATACGTCTAACCAACAGTTGTTTCATGATTTCGCATTTCGGGTGATCCGACTGCGAGTCACCTCAATTTTCCCAACTCCTGAAACTCTGAGGTGGAGCCTAGAAATGCTAGCTCCTTCCCTTCTCTTCCACTAATGTGACCACTGGCTATGACCACAACCTTATTCGAAAAGGAAATTCGCGATTTTGGTGATCTCTGTTGTGAAGCCTAGCGACGTGCTAGATCCTCCCTTAACCTTCATCAATGTGACCACCAGTTGTGACCAGGGGCAAAGCAAGAGGGTGCTTCGCTATTTCGCATACCATGAACTCCTGCTATGAGTTGCCTCGAAACTCCAAACTCGCAAAACTCCAAAATTATTCATATCAGATCAATGGTCGAGATCTCTCCCTTTGATCGATGGCTATGATCAAATCACGACTTCGCATGTCAGTCACTTGGACGTGAATCAACCTTGACTCTCCCAACTTTCAATATTCCAAAACCATGCTTGACAGATCAATGGTCCACGATCATCTATGATCTGATGGCCTAGATCATTTCAGGATTTCACATTTTGCAAAGTTGGAGGAATATTCACCTCCCTTCTTTCGACTTATGATTTTCCGAAACCTGCACCAGATCAACGAACCACATCCCTTTGTGATCCAATGGATGTGATCAACTCGTGAAATCAAACTTCATGATATCTACGGACTTCTCAATGTAGTTCTTTCGATTTGCAATTTCATGAATCTGCTTTATCAGCTGCCGCGTGTCCTTCCCAGATGAACAGCTAGGATTTTTGTGGCTCCCAGCTCCTCAGGAATTTTCCTCCTGCCTTCCCGAAATTTGCGAGCATCAAATCAACGGATGATAACTCCCCATGATCTAACGGTCTATATCAACTCTTCAAGAACTTGGACCTCGTTCTTCATCGTTCCAGATCAATGATCCACGATCCTCAGTGATCCAACGGCTCAGATCATTTTGCGACTTCACATATCTTGAGTTCCTACAACTCTCACCTTTGAATTCTCCATCTCGCGAGTCAGCGAAATGTTCATCTCTCCCCATGTGCCCTCTAGATCCAATGACCCAGATCATTTTGCGACTTCGCATATCGCAAGTTCCTACAACTCTCACCTTTGAATTCTCCAGTTTGCGAGTCAGCGAAATGTCGATCTCTCGCCACGTGTCCTCTAGATCCAATGGTTCAGATCTCATTGTGATTTTGAATTTTGTTGAATTAGAGGATGGATCTTGGCCATTATCCTCTTCGCAATTATACTGGATCCAACGGTTTCTAGTCCTTCGCGCTCCAATTTGACGGTTGAGGTCTAATCTCCTCCTCTGTGAGCTCCTCCTCTCTGGACTCTAATCTAATGGCCATCGGGTATTCGAGATTGGTGATCCAGCAACCACTGTCACTCCACCTCTCGAGATTTTAATTCCTCAAATCTCTAAGTGTCAAAGGCCATGACCTTTGATCCTTCTGTTTTCCTTGATGTATGGGATCACGTATGGGCATCTCAGAGCACTATCTCTCTTGAGCTTTCATCTCTGCATATTGTTTTCTTCTTCACTTGAGCTTACCTTTGATCCTTCTGTGAGCCTTGATGTATGGGATCTCATTTGCGCATCTCAAAATGCTATCTATCCTAAGCTTTGATCTCTGTATATTGTTTTCTTCTTCACCTGAGTTTACGCTATTCCCATTTTTCCATCGATGCACACTCTAATATTTCCATCAATGACAAGTACACTCTGTCTGTAAATCTGCCAACATCATTGTTGTTCTTTCCATCAATGAAAAGCACACTCTTCCTGTAAACATGCCAACACCTCCCTCGTGGATTCAAGAACCTCTAGTTTATATAGACTTGAAGTGGGTAACAACCTCCCAACTTCCCCCCAAGATCTGGCCTCAAAAAGTGCCCAAGATCCTCCAAAAATTACCAAAATCTCCCACTATCAGGCCAAAAATAAAATAAAACCATAAGATAATGTTTAAA
>SNQJ01S0016802.1:61651-129777 GCA_010110895.2 Picea sitchensis | reverse complement strand
AATTTTCAACTATATTGGCTCTTTTATCTCTCTTGCACATGTTTATGGCTATACTTGTGAATGGTTGATGGAAGAAGTGATGTGCTAGCCTTGGAAGGATTATCTATTGCTATTGTGGTGGATTATCTTGGCATTTTTCCTTGAAATTGGTATGGTTTTTACTTTCTTGCTATCATTTTTTTCAATTAAAGGTTATTGTGCTAGGAACTAGGTGGGAAGTATAATGGAATACACCCACACCTTAGTCTTCATCATTTTATGCTTCAACTCATTGATTTTGCTAGGGTTTGCTAAGAGAATTATAAGGGCATACACCCTCTTAGCTTAAACCATATCTAGAGAAACTTGCCTTGGGAAGTAAAGAGGCTTACACCACCAAGGAGGTAGTTTCTCTAGATCTTGTTAATTTGACTCCATTAACCCAATACTAAAGGCACTAGTCATACATTTTTTGCATTGGAGATATAAAATCATTGCCTTGGGAAACGTAATTTTGACCTTTTGAAAGTTTTATTGCTTGAAGTTGATTTGCCTCACTAAGAGGAGTCTTCCCCCATTAGAGTGTCCCCTCTCTCCAAATACTCTAATTTATGTTATAAACTTTAACCTACAGCCATTAGGTCTGCAGAAACCCTAACTCATTTGCTTGAATAACTCTCTTATCAACCACTGGATTTTGCTCAAAGTTTGCACACTTACTCTCCTTGGCCTAGCTCACTTTTTGGCAAAGTTTGAGGGGATTTCAGTGGATTATTTTCTTGTTTTAATACATTGAATGTTACATCCATAAGGCTGATATAATTTTCTGCAAACAAGTATTTACAACATCTTTATCTTTTGTGCTAGAACATTGGCTTTTCATCTTGAGTTCAACTAGTCTTTCTCTTGTATTTTCTACTTGATCTCTAGCAATTATTGAGTAGGTTATAGTACCATTTAATTTCTGATATATATTTTTATATATTGCTTCAAATTAGGGACAGAAAGCTTAAATTTATCATCCAACTAACATATATCATTTCAAAGTGTCTTTTCTTGTGTCTCGGGTAGGTACAATCATTTGGAGAAGTATTATACCTGTGAGGTAGAAATTACTTGACTTGGAAGGAATCTCTCCCCACCTTTTATTCCACTTAGACTTGACCTCTATGGGATTCACTTAAATTTCCCTGCATCTCCATCTCAATCCCCCTAGGGTCACCAGGATTTCCTTCTTAGAGTGACCTAGTCACCCTTGAAGTGTGGGACCTACATCGAGGTGACATTAGGTGTAGTATTCCCAAGTTGTAGCACTTTATTTGTGGTTGGGTCGGGATTTTCCCAACCTACAAATTGCACTATAACATTTTGGCACCATTGTCGGGGAAGATTTTGAATCTTCTTCACACATTAACGACACCTTGGTGAGTTATCCCAAAGCCTTTCCCTTAGCTTACTTGGCGACTCCACCCAAGGGATGTTCCCTTTCCACCTTATCGATAACGATTCTCCTAAAATATTGTCTGGGGACTCCACCATGCCACCAAATAAATTTGCAACCAACAAAACCTCCAGGGGTTGTAAAGAACCACCCAAAGGGCCTAGTCCCCCAAAGTCCCTTGTCCCTCATAATTGTTCCCCTACCTCTCTGATCCCTCCATCCTCACTTATTATTTCCACACCTCCACATTCACCTATACCCACCTCGCCAAGCGTTACTTGGAGCCTACAAAACAAAGAGGCATAGAAACCTTTGTACATAATGAATATCCTTGGATCCCTTCATAAACTCCCAAAGAACTTCAAAGAATGGATACCCATATTTTCAAGGGAGGACCTTACTGAACCAGAAGATCACTTGTATATTTTCCTGTGTAGTTTAGAATCTTGTGACCAACATGAGGATATGTAGATGAAACTTTTCTCTGACACTTTTGTTGGGAAGGAAAAGGATTGGTTTGACAACATTCCCCCAGGGACAATCACAAATTGGAATTTCTTTCAGGAACTTTTCACCAAAAGATTCAAGAAAAAGAGAAATTACCAATCCTTGTGTAATCATCTCCACAACTGTAAAAGAGAAACAAGGGAAGACATAAGGGATTTCAATGATAGGTTTAACACACTTGTAAGATGTTTTCCCCAAGAGTTGAAACCTCCTCAAGATATCATTCTCAATCTATATATATATCAACTATGAAAGATCTGTATGGGAGCCTGATTAGGGAACGTCCTACTACTATGTTTGAAGCTCAAGAGAGAGTATGTGAAATAGAAGAAAACTTAGTCACCTCTCTCATACCAGAAGAAGAGAACCCCAAGAAGGCTCTTCAAATTAATCATATTGATGACATTGTTTCACCAGAAATTCCCTCAGATGTCAGGATTTACCTACAAGAGAAAAGAGAAAAATTAGTTGATAGGGTAGTGTGCCTCATGATAAACCTTTTAGAACAAGAGAGAGAGAACATTAGAAAAAATGCCTCGCCCACCAAACCAGATCCTGAAATTAGAAAAGAAGCAAGTCACAGAATTGGCCAAAGTGAAATTCCCACAACACTTTTAGCAAATATTTTCAGAACCTTTGGACAAAACGAGTTGTGAGAAAAACGAAGTTAAAGAGCAAGTGTCCCTCCAAGACAATACCAAAACTAAAAAATATTGTGGGTCATGACAAAGTAAACCATCAGGTTCTGGAAGAAGGAATAAACAACATGTTTATTCTAGTGGATTCCCCTTTTGTAGATGAAGAAATAAAAGAAGGATCTTGGGGATTGGATTTTGATGGTGCACACTCAAGTGTGGGCTCAGGTGTAGGAATATTCTTAAGGTCGTTGGATAATGAGACCACCCTTTTTTCATACAGACTTGATTTTGATTGCACAAATAACATTGTTGAGTACGAAGCCCTTATCTTTGGCATCAACTTGGCCATTGATATGAAAATAAAGAACCTGCACATAAAAGGGGATGCCAACCTAATCATTTCACAAATCAATAGGAAGTTTATCGCAAAAAACCCAAGGTTAAATTAGTATAGAGAAGTTGTTTGGGAGGTCATAAAAGAGTTTGGCAACTTTTCCATTGATTCCATCCCTAGGGAAGAAAATAACTTGGAAGATAGTCTTGTTGTTTATTCTTCAAACTTACAACTTTCCAAATAAATTGATTACTACAAGGTTTATGATCCAACTAACATATATCATTGCAAAGTGTATTTTCTTGTGTCTCGGGTAGGTACAATCATTTGGAGAAGTATTATACTTGTGGGGAAACAATTACTTAACTTGCAAGGAATCTCTCCCCACCTTGTATTCCACTTATACTTGACCTCTAGGGGCTTCACTTTCTTTCCCTCCATATCCATCTCAATCCCCCTAGGGTCACTGGGATTGCCTCCCTAGAGTGACCTAGTCACCCTTGAAGTGTGGGACCTACATTGAGGTGACATTAGGTGTAGGATTCCCAAGTTGTAGCATGTGTTTTTTGGTTGGTTGGGGATTTTCCCAACCTACAATATGTGCTATAACAAGGCCAATGGAAGACAATATGTTCCACTAAAGTGGGCCATTAAATTTTGAAAACAAGTTTATAAAAAACAATACTCCACAAAAACGTGGAAAAAGGACAATGCAGAAAAAGATGATTAGAGGAATCTAAATCAGCACAACAAATAACACACATAAAAGGGACCTGGATGCCCTGCCTTGCCAAATCTTCCTCGATGAGATTTTTCTATGCATGAGGGTCCAACATAAGGCACTTATTTTGGGTAGACTATAATCATTCCATATCTCTTTCCATCCAAATGATCTTCAAGGGACACTAGATTGTAGAAGCTCCAACTGATATTGTTGGCCCTTGACCAAGTTTTGGATAACTTGGGTTACGTTTGACCAATTTTGGGACTTCGGTAGGCTAGTCGAAGGTGGAGTGCAAGGCGAAGCAGAGATCATGGGATCTCGGACCCTTCTTAATGCATTTTTGGTTTTAGGGTTTATGTAACAGGTATGGGTGCCGTCCTATAGGTTTATCCATGTTTAGGCCCATTTTGTAATGTATAAATAGAAAGCTATGCAATGTAAGTAAGCAGCGCTAAGGGTAATGAGGCAAAGATGCTAAGTGATAGAGTTTGACCTATGTTATTGAAAAGGATTTGTGCAGAGCTAAGTCCAAGTGATTGTAATAATCTTGTGTGCAAATTGTAAGAAGGCTTTGTGCTAAAACATAGCTTGGGGAAGGAGGATATTTCGAGGTGCACGTAGATCTCCTGTCCTATCCGGAGTAGGTTCATGTGGCTTTGTGATTATTGAATATTGAGAGAATATAATAAAGAAGAGAATATTTGGTGTACGTATCCCCACACTAGGGTGAACCATGTATATCATTTGTTTTGGTTTCTTTGTGCATTATAGTTGTCGATGTGATGTATTCTTAGTGCAATGATATATGTTAGATGCATCTGATATTATAGCTTAGTGCTTAGTAGTGTGAATTGATATTAGATCTGATATATTTATATGTGATAATTGCTTGGAAGTGTTATATCTAGCTGAATACTGTGTTGTTTTGTAATTAAAATTTGTATATGTGATGCAAATAAGGGTTAATTGCTATCGAATGTTGACTGCTAAGTGCTCTGTTAAGTTATTGTAATCATATATCTGTGTCCCAACTAGGTTGCAGACATTTGATTCCTACAACCACCCATGTTTCTACCTCAGGTGAGACTTCATCTTCTTCGCTAGTGTTGCCGAAAGGGTCGGTAGTTAGGGTTTTTTTGGTGCATTTCTGAAACGTTGAACCCTGGGTCTGTCCTTATGCGAACAAATCGTTCCATTGTCGAGACCTGAAACTGTGATTGTTGGGAACCAAAGAAAAAGATTTGTGTGTAGATTTTTTTCCCTAGTGCGCAATATTATACTTGACTTGTGAAGCTCTGTGCTAAGAAGATAAGTCTGATCTAAAGAAAAGAGGTATGATCTTGAAGCTTTGTTCTCTGATAAAGGTAAGATAAGTGAATTTTTTATTTCAAAATAATGGATCTAGGTATGTTTAATAGATTTGGCCCTAATCTGAAAACTAGGGTATAGCTAGAAGAAAGAAGATTTGATATGAATAGATCTTATAGAAATAGTGAAAGATATGTTATTCCTATGCATATAAAGAATTTCTAGACTAACAAATGGATGTAGAATCCTAGAAAGATTTTTTTTTTTAGACCCACCACTGTGATCCCAGTGCACAGTACAGGAAAGGTTGGGGGTCATTTAAAAGAAAGAGAGGATTAACTCTTTTCTATAGCTGCAGAAGACCAGGACATCTTGCTAAGGAATGCCCTGGTAGAGGTCCTATTTTCCTTTGTTGTAAGGCTACTGGACATGAAGTTTTGGATTTACCTAGAATGATTTCCAAAGTTGAAAAGATGAATATGAGACAAGAAAACTATGAGATAGGCCAAGAAACTAAGGATATGATAGAACCCGAGAAAGAATCAGAGTCTCTATTATTACAGATAAAAGAAACCTTGAACGATCACAGAGATATCAACTTATCATAGATATTAAAAGAGAAGGAGTGTATAGAAACAAGAATAGGAGACTTCGACATAGACTGTGTCCTAGATGAGGAAACGCAGTTGAATATCATGACAGAAAGAACTTGGGAAATTTTTCGAAAGCCTAGTATGGTTCATTCATTAGGAGGAATAGGATTATTTAGAGGAAATCTGATAACCCTATGTGGAAGACTTACC
The DNA here is from genome assembly GCA_010110895.2 of Picea sitchensis. NCBI lineage: Eukaryota > Viridiplantae > Streptophyta > Pinopsida > Pinales > Pinaceae > Picea > Picea sitchensis. The sequence continues at coordinate 124,043 of SNQJ01S0016802.1, read as the reverse complement.
CAGACATCTATGAGTGCTCATGGCACTTCGACAGAAGAATAATTTGAGATCATTAGATTTGTTGAGAACAGTGCCCCATTTGCTATTTTGCTAGGAAAAATATGGATTGAGAAAGATCAGATACGAAGGAAACAAGCAGAGGAGGATCTAGAACAGAAAAAGTAATAACTAAGAGATTTCATGGCTAGGAGAATGTCGCATTTACTTAAAGAACAAGAGGACCAGTTGAAGCTACTAAAGACCATATATCTGGACGTTAAAGTTCAAAGAACGTAGGAAGACTTGAAACACCTGTCTATACAAGAGAGTAGAGCACCTACCCAAAAAAGAGAAGAAGTATTACCCTCGAACCCTATGGAATACCCTCCATAGTGAGAATTTACCATGCCAAGAGGAGATAAGAATGATAATGGAAAGAGGAAACCAGTGACCCAGGTTTCAGGAAAGAAATCCAGAAAGCTCAGCAAGAAGAAACCAAAGTTAGACAAGTTACAGAAAGTTCCAGGGAGGACTCCGCAGAAAGAAGGTTTGTAGAACTGGAACTTCATTTGGATATCAGAACAACAAATATTGGCACTTCACCATGGTGAATAAATATGACCATTGGAGGCATCCCAACCATTAGAATGACGCTCTAGAACAGCTAGAAATGCAGTTATTGCCAGAACGTTCGCCACTAGACTGTTAGGACCGCGCCATAACGGATGGAATAGCATTGATTGAGGCGTTCCTGCCCATTGGTAGAGTTTTTTATGACGTTGTCTATTTATCCTATCGAGCGTTGCACTGAGAACACTTTTGCCAATTGTGATTATACGAGCCCACAAAGAACTAGTTGCTTTCACACAGTGATCATTGAGACCTTGCCATCAGTTTTGTTACATTGAGTGTTGTTCACCAACCTGAGATATCAAATCTCGAGTGTGCATGTTGGACGAAATTAGAATAGTAGAAAAATTTGTCGAAGAGATCCTAATATACCTCATGGTCAAGAAGGTGATATCCGCAGGCATCCAAGTCTCATCGATGAGAGGAGTGCAAGCATCCTCGTCGACTGCTCGTGGATCTAGACCATCCTGAGCTGCAACAAAGAAACGAACGAAGCATCGTGATGACTTAGCGAATGTCAAGCTCATCCCATCTATCATGATCGTCTACATCCCGCCTCTGGCTGGCGCGGTGAGTCATGACAATGTCCCAAGGTACTTCAACTACATAGTCATCATTGCGTTCTTCTCGAAGGGGATACGCGCAGTCAAACCGCAGTTGGAGAGGATTCTGACGTTGAATATCGGTGACTATAACCTAGGAGACCACAAGATCTATGGCATGCTTTCACCATACAAGTATTTGACCAAGAAAAAGGGGAAGAAGTCGAAGATCATCACCCAGTCGTGGACCATGGACATCACGAGGTCCACTATCCTAAACATGATGAAGATACCACACTTCAGAATACATCAGTAGATTAACATGTGCATTAAGCTCATGTTTTCGTGCTTCCATGATGGTTATTTGTGGTTGGATAGGCGTATCACCGTCGATTTGGCATTGATCCATAGGATCACCAGACTAAAGCCTTGAACCCTGGGTCTGCCCTTGTGCCAACAGATATCATTATTTGACCATGTACTCTATCTTTCCCCAGCCTCTGTAGTCTCTGGAATCCCTATTGAGGGGGGGACCATCCATATATCTTAAGAAGAACGGTCTTGGAAATAGGTTTCAAGGGTGTCACAAGTTCTTGTTACCCCGCCCCCAAATCTAGTGGTAACTAAGGAGATGATGTCTCCAAGCCCACAGGTAGTAGACATGGAGTGTTGAGAGTCTGATGCATAGCACAGCCTATAGATCCCCTCTATTTCACCACAGTTCATCATCATCATTTCAACAGAGCTACATCCACAACACCAACTTGGCTCCAAGGAGACAATAGGTCTTCCTTCATGAGGTAACAAGTCCAGTATCATAGTAAGTGTCACTTTAATATTTGAAGCATTTGAAGATGTTGCAAAGAATCCTTTCTTGATTATGGAACATATGCTTGGAAAATATACCTTTTTCCTTATTTCACCTTGGTGGTTGACATGGTTTCCTAGTAAGCGGGTCACCCTTGGGAAAAGGGTTGCTTATGGGGGGTTCCTTTAAGGATAAGTGTATCATTCCTCACTCATACTTACCACTTTCCACACTTCTTCCCCTCTGTTTCCTCATCTTTTGTTTTTTAGGGTGCATTGACCCCAAGAAGGGTTTGTACCTCATTTCATGGAAGAAGGGGCTAAAGGCCCAAAGGTGTTGTAGACAGAAAAATTTAAAATACAATTAATTATCCCTATAGATTCTCTCCCTAAGGTCCTAAGAGAAATGAAATTCTTCTCCATAAAATTCAAGTACCTTCTAAAACATATAATTAATAAATGTCTCACTTTTGGGGGGAATGCATTTGCCTTGTCTTTTAATTTATAGTGCATATGGAACTCAATGTGTTCCTAACTTCAAAGTGACATTGCAGTGCTCTTTAATTTTCATTGCACATAGCACTCAATTTTCATACCATAATAAATTAAAGGCAAGGGCTTGGAAAAGGGTTGCATTGGAAACAAGGGATGCAACACACCCTCCCCAAAGGCACCCATAAATGAGACAATATGAACCCTTGATATGTCAAGAACCCCATGCCCAAAATTCTTCCCAAACCCACCTCATACCCATTACATGATATATATATATATATATCATGTACCCAAAGGCACAAAGGCACCCATAAATGAGACAATATGAACCTTTGATATGTCAAGAACCCCATGCCCAAAATTCTTCCCAAACCCACCTCATACTCATTACATGATATATATATATAGATAGATAGATAGATAGATAGGGTCTTCTTGGGAAACATTTCTTGACTTGGAGATTGGCTTACCCAATAGGGCACCACGACACCCCTCCCATAACTAAATTTGGAAAACATTATAAGGTATTTTCACATTTGTTTAATATGAAAAGGGGGGGTTTTATACACATGTTTGGGTGGTTCTTCTATTATGTGTGGCTTACTTGGAATGGTTCATGTGACTTGTGGACCCTTGGAGGGCATACTTGTTTGTCTTTGCAGTACCTTTCCCACATGATGGACACTAAACCCTGCATGTGGTGACCATTGACGATGAGCATTGCACTTTGAGAGTGGAGGATGTTTCCTTTGGAGACACCTTGGAATCACTATAATATTAGATTTCACCCTTATCCACTTGCACATTGGCATTTGGAGGCCTAGGACGACACCCCTTAGCCCTTGGTGTCACCTTGGAGGGCTAGGGTTTGATGGATGAGTTCGTTCCAAAGGTTGATTGATAGGAGGAGACCATGGAAGGACACTTTGGCATGACACTTGGCCTTTGGAGGCCCAACATCTCCCTCCCCATGCGTGACATTTCACTTTGAGAGACTATGTCACCCTCTTAGGGCATGATGTCACCCTTCTGGGGTTTTATTTCATGTAAAATTTTATTTTTGTGTATTGTAAGGGAAAATTTAAGGGGTAGGCCCTCTTATGTTTTGTTATTGATAATTTAAAGTGGACAAATAGGTCAAGATGTCTCCATATAAATAAATCCACTTGACATTTCATTTTATCATTACATTTTCTCACCTTTGTGAGAGACTAAGTATAAAATGTTTTCCTTATCCTTGGTTATCTCTCTCTTCTACAAATGTGTCTTTCTTGGAAGGTCAAGTTATGGATGTTATTTTCTATTTTTTTGAATGGAATTGTTGCAATTAGGGTTTGATCTTCTGATAGCTTGTTGAAGTAAGTAAATTTATACAATATGGTTTCATGCTATTAATGTTTTATGGTGAAATTTACTTGTTCATGCTAGACGTCCTTCTTGGTAAAACTTTAAGAGAGGATCATAAGTGCTTCCTCTTCTCACAAGGTTAATTTTGTCCAAAATTTGTGAAGAAATCCTAGCTAGGGTTAGACTCCTAAATCCCTAAAGTGCTATGAATTTATGATTTTATCCCTAGACTTTTGATTCTCTGCCTAGGTGAAGCTACAATAAGGGAGAAAAGGTTTATAGGGCCCAAAAGTGTTTGCACCCTAGAAAATCACTCTCCTCAAGATTCAATATCTAAGGCCCTAATGTGATAGCACCTTAGAGATTGATTCCTACCTCTCGGTTACATCTAGATCAAGTTCCAAGTTAGTTGTATTTTCTATTGTAAAGACTCCATATCCCTCAAAGGCACTAATATTCAATCTCTCTTATGATGAAAGTGATCAACAAACACTCTATTTCAATTCTCTCAAGATTCCTATTAACGTTTCTAAAACTAACTTGAGCTATTTGACTAATAAAAATTATGTTGTTGAAAATGTTTGTTATAGTCATCTTGACTTGCTCTAATTTGCTACATACATTGTTGTAATAGTGGCCTAACATACCTAGAAATTGCATCTAACAATTGGATAATGTTCTATTAAGTAAATGCTAAATTTCCATGGTCAATTGTTGCAATCCTGAAGTGTAATTAGTGTTGTTGTTTTAATTTATCTATTGTTATTGTATTGTTGTTAATTCTTGCAATTTTATATTAGCCATAGCATATTTCATTGTCTAGTGTCTTAATTAGGTTCTATTTGCATTCTTGTACATGGAATTCATCATATATATGGTATAAGTGTTCATGTTCTGGGAAGGTACTCAAATCATCTTATTACCTCTTATTTCTCCTTAACCTAGACCTTGACTTAGGTGATCAAGAGAGAGGGAAGTAGGCTTGGATAACAAACTTGCTACTTTGATCCCTTGAGGTTGGATGGTAAGCCTCCCCTGTGGTGGACCTCCTCCATCACTAAAACGTGGGGATTTCTTACTAAGGTTACAGTGGTAGGACTTCATGTAGTTACGCAAGATTTGGGGATCTTGTGTTGGGATTTGCACAGCTACAATTCCTGCTTTAACATTTTGGCATTGTTTTCAGGGAGGATTGAGTCATTCTCCTCAACGACATATATTTTAGTAAACTTTCTCTCGAATGCCTTATTTCTCAAATTTACATGGTGAATCCACTAAGGGTAGTTCCCTCACATTCATTTGATGATCCTAGAGGGGCCATCTGACGACTCCACTGATATATTCCTAGGTTTCACCGTGCTCTCAACATTATATACTCTCAAGTGATGGAACCATGGAACCCTGGGATGACCATGAAAGATATCCTTCTATTGATTTTGAGAACATTCCTGGATACCCAAATGAGTTTGATATTTGGCTAGAAGACCATCTAATTTTTTATGGTTATGTTGTTGTTCATATTGTAGACATCCTTGAGTACCTATGGGAAACATACTTGCAATAAGAGGACATATGAATAAAGTTATTTATAAATTTCCTTCCCTTGGAAGTGAAAAATTGGGTCAAGGGTTGTTGCAAGCCAAAGGGAATATCTTCACGCATAGATCTCATTAGCATATTTATTGAGTATTGGTGTCCAAATTATCAAAAATATAAAGATATGATTAGAGATATCACATTAGTCCTTGAGGATGTAGGGTTCACCATTGATATTGTAGAAGATCTTAGGAAGGTGCATCATGCTCAAAACCAAGAACCCAAGGAAGATATTTGCAAAGAGCCACCTCGTGAAGACAAAGTGTTGGTTTTTTCTCCTCCATTTGATGAAGTCGTCAAATATTCCCTTCCTCCTACACAAGAAGAAGAGAATGTGGTGAGTTATTTCCCTTTCCAAATTCTATATGATGCTTTATTTCATGATTCAAAAAATGAAGAAGTGTTATAGGAACCCTTGGATGCACTAGACCCTTCATGTTATGATAAGGGTGAAGATCTAATTGATAATATAAATGAGTTTATACATGTTGGGAGACATAAATGGGATGTTATTGGTCATGATGGAGATCCCATTTATGATATTGAATTTCATTTTCAATTGTGTCCTTTACAACAACCATATGTGATTGCTATTGATTTTGATGTTTCACGGCAAGAAGATGACATGATTACAAATTTTCTTCAACCACCCAAGGATAACTTAATTCAGTATTTTCATAATGATTTCAGATCACATCCTAAGGGGTTTGATACATATTCTTTTGAGCACTTAGATTTATTCTATGAAGAGGATTTTCAACTACCTCTATTATCTAACCTTGATGAATATGAGGTCATCATTTTCCCCAAAAAAGATTCTTGTGATGAGACTTTCTAGCCTCCCTCTTTTTCTTTATCTCTCTATGTCACTAAGGATGTATCTAGGAAACATGTTATGTTTCCCAAGTTTCCTCCGAGGCAAAAAAAAAATAGAATTCAAGGGTAGGTTTGATGCTTTAAGAAGAAATTTGGCATCTCATTCTTTCAGCCCCCCCTCAAGTAATTATCATTCATATTATAGATTCTTGTCCATCCCTTCTTGGGCCTTGTGGAGTGATGAGGTCAAGGGTATTCAACCTCATGAATATTAATATTATCACAACCCTATTCAAATATGGGTTGAGAATTCTTCTGGGAATGTGACTTGGCATAATTTTGTCCCTCCCTCCCACCTCCATGAGTTAGATTTCATGATTACATGTGTTATAGTGTTTGTTACAACTCATGGTATTTTGGTACTTGAATTATGATTATTTTGGTTTATGATGAAGCAAAAAGGTAGACATTTTGATGTAATGTTGGGATTGTTTCACTACTTATATGATTATACCTAGCATTTTGAATAACATAGATTAGATTAGGTAGGGTAGGCATTTGCATCATGCATTGCAATGTATATATGTTGCATGTCATGCTAGTATAGTTGATTTTTTCTTAGATTTGCATACTCATTTGATATGTTAGAGTAAAAATATCAGAAAAATTATCTTTTCAAGTTTAGCTCTAGTTTTTGGTAGTTTTTATTTTCCATATAAACAAGGGGTGAGTTACACCACTGCTCAAATTTCAATAGTTTCTTGAGTTTTGGATTGACAGGAGGAGACCATGGAAGGAAAATTTGGCATGACACGTGGCCTTTGGAGGCCCAACGTCTCCCTCCCCATGCTTGATGTTGCACTTGGAGAGACTACATCACCCTCTTAGGGAATTATGTCACCCTTTAAGGTTTTAATTCATGTAAAAATATATTTTTGTATATTGTAAGGGAAAATTTAAGGGGTCAACCCTCTTATGTTTTGTTGTTGACAATTTAAAGTGGAAAAATAGGTCAAGATGGATCCATATAAATAAATCCACTTGAAATCTCATTCTATCATCACATTTTCTCACTTTTGTGAGAGACGAAGTCTGAAATTTTTGCCTTATCCTTGGTCATATCTCTCTTCTACAAATATGCCTTGCTTGGAATTTCAAGTTATGGATGTTCTCTGTTATTTTTTTGGATGGAATTGTTGAAATTAGGGTTTTCTTTTAGGATATCTTGGTGAAGTAAGTAAATTTATGCAATATCGTTTCATGCTATTAATGTTTTATGGTGAAATATACTTGTTCATGCTAGACATCTTGCTTGGTTAAACCATAAGAGAGGAGAATAAGTGATTCCTCCTCTCATAAGGTTAATTTTGTCCAAAATTTGTGAAGAAATCCTAGCTAGGCTTAGACTCCTAAAGCCCTAAAGTGATAGCACTTTAGGATTTTATCCCTGACTCTTGATTCTTAACCTAGGTAAAGCTACAAGAGGGGAGAAAAGGTATCTAGGGCCCAAAAGTGCTTGCACCCTATAAAATCCATCTCCTAAAGATTCAATCTCTAAGGCCCTAATGTGATAGCACCTTAGAGATTGATTCCTACCTCTTGGTTACATCTAGATCAAGTTCCAAGTTAGTTGTAAATATTGGAAATAGTGGTACGATATTGTCATTGATTTCAATAGGGTGTAGAAGAATCTGGTACAAACCCAAAGCTCAGAAGGAAGAACATTAATTGAACCTCAAAAGAGATGACGCATAGGGTTCGTTCATTCTTATTTTGGGGCAATCCAAGATCGTTAGAATGAGGCGAAGTCAAAGGTTGGGAAGGATTAATTCTCAACCATCATATCTAAAGCAAGATCTTGGTATGATCTCGCTAGTCATTAGACCAAGGGGGGACTTCAGATGAATTCTCGACCATCCGATCAATTTTAGTGGAAGGAAAACGTAAGCCACAATATATTGGAGTCTTTGATTAAAATAAATAATGCATACCATTGATCTAATATCTCTTTGATAGAAACACAAGTCATTGGATTAGGTGGTCAACTCCAGCGCTGACCACTCTGGCGAAAAAGAGTCTAGAATAGGTAAATTTACCCGAAGGCCAAAACCCTGAAGTCACAAACTCCCGTCAACTTCGATGTTGACCATGCCAACAAAAAGGAGTCTAGAACAGGTAAAATTTCCCAAAGTTTGAAGCCCCGAAATCATGAACCTTGGTAAACTGATCTGAAAAGATATTTTAAACAACAATGGTTGAGTTAATTTGCATGAGTTAAATTACCATTTAGGAAATGAATGAAAGAGGAATAATTAAAGAGTAAACGTAGAAGCCATAAGATAATATACAAATCCGAACATAAGCATGAAGAAAATAAAACCATAAAACACCAAAGTGATAACAGAGTTTGGCAATCTCGCCTACGTCTCTGGGCCTTTGTCTTAGTGGGTAAAGCTTTCTTATTTTTGTTTGAATCTTTAAAAGTACATCACAACAGTCCCAAAAAGGTTACAAACTAATCTGGTCATGTTCCACCATATCTCAAGAACCCAATAAAACTAACGTCACTAAAATTGGATGAACGGAGCTCCCAGAGATGGTCCGCAAAGGTGCTCTCCTCAATGGATTCTCTACATAAAAATGGCTTTGGCTCAACAATCCTTCAGCATAAACTTTTTATGAACATCTTGTTGGACAACTGAGAGGGAGGGGGTGAATCAGTTGTTACTATGCTTAAACAATTATGCCCATTTTAAACTCTTTTCATAATACTTAATGACGATCACAATAATGTAGGGAAGTAAGCAATAGAATATTCATACACATGAAATATACAGAGACAAATATTTCTTGAGGAAACCCATAAAGGGAAAAAAAATCTTCTTCTTAATATGATAAGTAATATTTATTTTTTGTACATTATCATTCTTATGAGCACCAACTCATTGTGAGGCTAACACCTCTATTCTGCAAGATGCAACTTGTTGAGAGCACCAAGTCTCTGGTTTCTATAGCACCCACTAGAAGGAATCACCAATTCCCTAGTTTCTCTAGCACCCACTAGAAGGAAGCACCAACTCCCTGGTTTCTCTAGAGCCCACTAGAAGGAAGCACCAACTCCCTGTTTTCTCTAGCGCCCACTAGAAGGAAGCACTAACTCACTAAGTGTTCCAATACCAACTAGATGGAAGCACCAACTTCCAATCACACAGGCACCGACCTATATAACAAAGAACAACAATTCTCCCTTGCACCACCCTGCCACCCTAGTTTTTCTGGCTACAACCAGATGGAAGCTACAACTCCCTATGTTCGAGCACCCACTTGAAACTTTGAGGAAAATAGTCCTTTGTATCACCTCCCTACCACCCTAAAATATAAATCTTTTTTACTGAGACTTATTATAGTGATACAGTGTTTATCAATAGCTTACTAGTCTCATCATTGTTCTGCCACACTGTTATGCTCTACCTGCATCAATGTCTTCATGCTTGCATTCTTCTTTGAGCTTTCCATTTTTCTTCACTGTCTTTGGATGCGCACTTCGACTTCCTCTTCCTCTCTCAGATATGCATTTCTATTCCTTGCTTCTTATGTGCTTTAATCTCTGTGTCTTCTTTCCATTCTATGCACCATGCCTCTTCTGTGTGCTTTAGCTCCTGCACACAGCATGTTTCTACCCGCATGAAACACTCTCAACAGCAGCAACAACTATCTTCTTTGTTGTGTGTTTTTAAATTCTTTGTGCACCAACTACATACTTCATGCACTATGCCACTGCATGCTCTTTATAGTGTCATTGTTCTTCCCTACAGTGTTTTCATTGTAGCTCTTCCTCACTCCTATATAGCTCGACAGCAGAATCCCTTCACTTCTTTGTTCTGCATTCTTTTCTCATGTCGAGTCATCTCCTGATCATCATGGAAACTCTTCATCTTCCCTGGAAGTTATCTCCATGTGTTCATCATCATTGGGCATTATGTTGAGATTCCTTAGCTTCTCTGGTAGTGTGACTCTTTGTATTCTCTGTCACGGTCGAGCTTATCCTCTTTGTTGCAGTTACAGTCTTCGACACTTATCCATCTATCAATTGTCCCTATCATCAATCTTCATTCCACTGGCAGTTACCTCAAGACTCTTTAGCTTCTCTGGCGATCACTCTGAGATTCTTCAAATTCTCTGGCCAATTTCATCACTGCTTTTTGGAAGTTACTAAGAGAACCTTCGCGTGCTCATGCCTTTGCTGCCTTTTTCCCTTTCTGATAAATCTACACAGTGGGCACTAGATTTTTTGGCTAAGCCCCTTCCTTTCACATGACCATCGGAAATGACCATATGCCTAACCAACAGTTGTTTCATGATTTCGCGTTTTGGGTGATCCGACTGTGATTCACCTCGATTTTTCCAACTCATGAAACTCTGAGGTGGAGACTAGCAATGCTAGCTCCTTCCCTTCTCTTCCACTGATGTGACCACTGGCTATGACCACATCCTTATTCGAAAAGGAATTTCACGATTTTGGTGATCTTTGTTGTGAAGCCTAGCGACGTGCTATCTCCTCACTTAACCTTCATCAATGTGACCACCAGTTGTGACCAGGGGCCAAGCAAGAGGGTGCTTCGCTATTTCGCATACCACGAACTCCTGCTATGAGTTGCCTCGAAACTCCCAACTCGCAAAACTCCAAAATTATTCATATCATATCAATGGTCAAGATCTCTCCCTTTGATCGATGGCTATGATCAAATCGCGACTTCGCATGTCAGGCACTTGGACGTGAGTCAACCTTGACTCTCCCAACTTTCAATATTCCAAAACCATGCTTGACAGATCAACGGTCCACGATCATCTATGATCCGATGGCCCAGATCATTTCAGTATTTTGCATTTTGCAAAGTTGGAGGAATACTCACCTCCCTTCTTTCGACTTTTGATTTTCCGAAATATGCACCAGATCAATGAACCACATCCCTTTGTGATCCAATGGTTGTGATCAAGTCATGAACTTAGACTTCACGATATCTACGAACTTCTCATGTAGTTCTTCCGATTCACAATTTTGTGAATCTGCTTTATCGGCTGCCGCGTGTCCTTCCCAGATGAACAGCTAGGATTTTTGTGGCTCCCAGCTCCTCAGGAATTTGCCTCCTGCCTTCCCAAAATTTGCGAGCATCAAATCAATGGATGATAACTCCCCATGATCTAACGGTCTATATCAACTCTTCAAGACCTTGGACCTCGTTCTTCATCGTTCCAGATCAACGATCCATGATCCTCAGTGATCTGACGGCTCAGATCATTTTGTGACTTCACATATCATGAGTTCCTACAACTCTCACCTTTGAATTCTCCATCTCGCAAGTCAGCAAAATGTTCATCTCTCGCCATGTGTCCTCTGGATCCAATGACCTAGATCATTTCGTGACTTCGCATATCGCGAGTTCCTACAACTCTCACCTTTGAATTCTCTAGTTTGCGAGTCAGTGAAATGTCAATCTCTCACCACGTGTCCTCTAGATCCAATGGTTCAGATCTCATTGTGATTTTTCATTTTGTTGAATTGGAGGATGGATCTTGGCCATTATCCTCTTCGCAATTATACTAGATCCAACAGTTTCTATTCCTTCGCGCTCTGATCCAACGGTTGAGATCTAATCTCCTCCTCTGCGTACTCCTCCTCTCTGGACTTTGATCTGATGGCCATCGGGTATTCGAGATTGGTGATCCAATAGCCACTGTCACTCCACCTCTTGAGCTTTTAATTCCTCAAATATCTAAGTGTCAAAGGCCATGACCTTTGATCCTTCTATTTTCCTTGATGTATGGGATCACGTATGGGCATATCATAGCACTATCTCTCCTGAGCTTTCATCTCTGCATATTGTTTTCTTCTTCACTTGAGCTTACCTTTGATCCTTCTGTGAGCCTTGATGTATGGGATCTCATTTGCGCATCTCAAAACACTCTCTATCCTAAGCTTTGATCTTTGCATATTGTTTTCTTCTTCACCTGAGCTTACGCTATTCCCATTTTTCCATCGATGCACACTCTAATATTTCCATCAATGACAAGTACACTCTGCCTGTAAATCTGCCAACATCATTGTTGTTCTTGCCATCAATGAAAATCACACTCTTCCTGTAAACATGCCAACACCTCCCTCATGGATTCAAGAACCTTTGTTTTATATAGACTTGAAGTGGGTAACAACCTCCCAACTTCCCCCCAAGATCTGGCCTCAAAAAGTGCCCAAGATCCTCCAAAAATTACCAAAATCTCCCACTATCAGGCCAAAAATAAAATAAAACCATAAGATAATGTTTAAAAACCCACTTTTAGTAAATATTAGGGTGCATCTCCCTTTCTTAGGGATCTTGGTCACCTGCGTGCATCCGAGTGTCCAAGGGCTAGGTTGTTGGTATGTTGGCCCCCTGGATTCTTGTTCCTAGTCTTATGGTGTGTTTCCATGTGCCCTGGTATTAAGCTCCATGCACAAACAATGATAATCCCTAGCCCCTGGTCAAGCACCATGGTCAACGGGCTAGCTTGACCGACCGGCCACCAATCCCCACACACATCCGTGCTATATGACAAAACCAGGTCATATGTGATGTATCAAGAACCAGGGGATAACTCCAAATATTCGCACCAACACCTACGGAGTAGGCCCTGGTCATAGGTAACAGACTTATGCCACATTTCAGGATGGATGCTATGGAGTGGACCACATCGAGGGCTAGTGCAACGGTTATATGGCATGGTTGTGTGTATGTTGTGTCGGGGGATGGGGCCTATCCCCAGCCTTATCCTCCACCCGGAATGTCACACCATTTCACTTTAAATATAAAATCTACCATATAACTAATAAGAACCACCAACAGGTGAGCTGGTAGCCTGGCCCTGCCAAACCCTTCACCCAAACCAGAGGTCACGAGTTCAAATCCTGTGCACTCCATACAATTTTTCCAAACAAAACGTCAAATGAATGGGTGCCATGTGGCAGCCCAAGACTAGACCACGTGGCACCATGTTATTCTCCCACCAAATTCCAAGTGTCAAGCATTTATTTGACCATGTCAACAAAGACTTCCCATTCAGCACACTTGCCACGTTAGCACACTTGCCACATGTTGTATGTTGTATGGCCTTTCCATGTCATCCCGTGCCACTTGTACCTGACACATTAGCCCATGCCACATATCACCCTTGTAGTGGTTCCATGTGTCATGATCTAACTCGTTCATGTCTACACCTACCCTATCAACACCAATGCACCCTACCACGTCATTTGTATGACCGTACAGCTTGTACAGTCAGTTGTCATGCCAGCACTGTATGGATTGTACAATCAGCTTTTTTTTTGTGTGTTTGATGAAACGAACAGATCATGATATCTTAGTCATACAACATTTGTTTGATCCCCTTCAATTTGTGTTGGGTTCGTATCGACGAGACCTACGCACATGTCTATTTTGAAGCCATTCTTAGCACTTTGATTTTTAGGCCTTTCTGGAGCCATTTTGGTCCCAAGATCCAATTCTAGATCACACCTCCCAACTAAAGCCCTTTTGGTCCTCCAAAAGGTTACAAAATGGACCTTACTGATTACATACTCATAAGGAAAAAAACAAAACACTATGTTGTACAAAAATGATGTTATAACAGGTCATCATTTCAATATGTGTGATTACATTAATGGAAGCAAAATACAATGAAGATGTGACATCCACTTCTGGCATAACCAAGTGACTGCTTTCTTTCCTTCATGGTGTTCCTCTTGCTTTGTTGGTAATTCCTCTTCCTTGGTGATTTCATACACAATCCTTTTGTCCTTCTTTGGATGGAGCTCTGGATTAAGCTTCCAACATTTAGCCTTTTGATGTCCACCCCTGTTGCAATAAGTGCAATGGTTTTTTGGCATCCATACTTGTTTTCCCTTCTCTTTCTTCCATTGTGGAGTTGATTCTTTATGTCATGTCTCCTTCCTAGTTGACATAAACTTCCTGTAGAAATATTGTCTATACCAACACTTGGCCACACAATGCTTAGGTGAATGACAAAAACTACAAGGATACATATTCCACAAGTTTCAGATTACATGATTATGCTTTTTATAATGAAAAAGAGAATTGGAACAATCATGACCATTATACTTGTCTTTCTTATCTTCACTTTTCTTTGGAGATGACCTGCATTCACTATCACCATCTTGGAGTGATACATCATCACCTTTCGTGAAGTATTCCTGAAATGACTTAAGTTGATCATTCGAAGCATTACTTGCTTCCGATGTTTTGGAGCCCATCTTGGAGAATGCTCCAATCTCCTCTTCGCCAAATCCCAATCCTAAATAAAGAGGTATTTCCACAACCTCTATGGGATTAACAATACCTTGGCCCTTATTTCCAAGGCCCTTTCCTTGATAACCCATCTTGGTTTAGCAATTTCAAACCTATACCTCTTGTATGTTTTTCAAATGCACCAAAATAACCATATTTATGGGAACTATGCAAAATTAATGAATGACTTCCACTGCATACCTCAGAGATGATTTATGAATTCGATGTAGAAGGCAATTCCTTCAATTCTTCTTCTCTTTTGTTGTTCTTTTAAGAGTTCTCTTGAACTGATCTCTTTCATTCCAAGTAATCTTCATACAACACTTTCACCATCTCCAACATGGAAAAGAGATTTTTTTGCATATCCTTCTCATCTTGGAAAATTCCCTCTGTATATGCCATTTTCCTGGTTGTCATGCAAACTCAAAAACCAACTGTCAACTAGCTATGATACCACTTGATCTGAAAAGATCTTTTAAGTGCAATGGTTGAGTTAATTTGCATCAGTTAAATTAACATTTAGGAAATGAATGAAAGAGGAATAATTAAAGAGGAAACATAGCATCCATAAGCTAATATACATATCTAAACATAAGCATGAATAAAATCAAACCATAAAACACCAAAGTGATAACGGAGTTCGGCAATCTTGCCTACGTCTCTGGGCATTTTTCTCAGTGGGTGAGGATTTCTTATTTTTGTTTGAAGATTTAAAAGTACATCACAAAAGTACCAAAAATGTTACAAACTAATCTGGTCTTTTTCTACCAGATCTCAAGAACCCAACAAAACTGACGACACTGAAATCAGATGAACGGAGCTCCCAGAAATGGCCCGCAAAGGTGCTCTCCTCAATGGATTCCCTACATAAAAATGTCTTTGGCTCAACAATCCTTTAGCATAAACCTATTTTTAACCTCCCCCGTGGCTTGAAGAACCTCTAGTTTATATAGACTTGAAGTGGGTAACAATCTCCCAACTTCTCCCCAAGATCTGGCCTCAAAAAGGGCCCAAGATCCTCCAAAAATGACCAAAATCTCCCAATATCAGGCCAAAAATCAAATAAAACCATAAGATAATGTTTAAAAACCCACTTTTAGTAAATATTAGGGTTCATCCCCCTTTCTTAGGGTTCCTAGTCACCTGTGCGCATCCAAGTGTCCAAGGGCTAGGTTGTTGGTGCGTTGGCCCCCTAGATTTATGTTCCTGGTCTTATGGTGTGTTTCCATGTGCCCTGGTATTAAGCTCCACACAAAAAAAATGATAATTCATGGCCCCTAGTCAAGATTCATGGTCAGTGGACTAGCCCAACCGACCGGGCGCCTATCCCCACACACATACGTGTTATATGATAGAACCAGGTCATATGCGATGTATCGATAATCGGGGGCTAGCTCCAAATATTTGTGCTAACACATATGGAGTAGGCCTTGGTCATAGGTAACGTTCTTATGCCACGCATCTTGTTGGATGCTATGGAGTGGACCGCTCTGGGGGCTAGTGCAACAGTTATATGGCATGGTTGTATGTATGTTGTGTCGGGGGTTGGGGCCTAGCCCCAACCCTATCCTCTGCCCAGAATTTCACACCATTTAACTTTAAATAAAAACTTCACCATATAACTAATAAGAACCACCAACAAGTGGGCTGGTAGCTCAGCCCTGCCAAACCCTTCGCCTGGACCAGAGGTCACAGTTTTGAATCCCGTGCGCTCCATACAATTTTTCCAAACAAAAAGTCCAATGAATGGATTCCATGTGGTAGCCCAAGACTGGGCCACATGGCACCACATTATTCACCCAATAAATGCCAAGTGTCAAGAGTTGATTCAACCACATTAGCAAACACTGTGCAGTCAGCACACCTGCCACGTGTCGTACGTTGTACGGCCCTACCACATGTCACCCTTGTAGTGGTGCCATGTGTCACAATCTAAATCATCCACATTAGTACCAATGCACCCTACCAAATCAATTGTATAGCCTGTACATTCAGTTTCCACGTCAGCACTATATGGACTGTACAACCAGCTTTTTTTTTGCATGTTTGATGAAATGAATAGATCGTGATATTTTGGTCATACGACGTCCATTTGAACCCGTTCAAGTTTTGTTGGGTTCATATCAATGATTTCTATACACATATATGTTTTGAATCCATTCTCAGAACTTTGATTTGTAGGCCTTCCTGGACCCATTTTGGTCCCGTGATCCAATTCTGGATCATAAACTCCAGCGCTAACCACTCCGATGAAAAGGAGTGTAAAACAAGTAAGTTTACTCGAAGGTCGAATCCCTGAAGTTAGGAACCCCCATCAACCATCGGATTAGAGGAAGAATATGAAGTCTTGCCAATCGTTGATCTATTTAGAGTGTGCCAAGGAAGAATGTGGTCAACTCTGGCCTTGACCTACTTTGACGAGAAACAGCTCAGATAAACCAATAACTTCTGAACCCCAGAGTTCTAAAATAAATGAAGGCCATAGGATCAAGACAAGTTGAAAATATACGGTGGTATATCTATTTGGTACTTTGGAAATAATCGAAGTATAATACAAAAGTACCAAAACTCCCGAAGCCACGAAATACCGAAGTCACGAAGTAAGACATGTCTAAAAATACAAATATGACACGTGGCCCAATCAAATGGTGACAAGTATCAAGGTTGATGTGGCACATGAGGACTATAAAATTCAAAAATCAGGGTGACACGTGGTAGCCACTCATCTAGTGCCATGTCAATAGTGATGTCAGAAATCTACGTCACCATGGGAGTATATCCTTCATGGATATCCATCTTCTCATACTAGAAAAACTACTCGAAGCACCGAAGGCCGAAGTCACAAATAGTCGAATACTCAAAGAGCGGGAGCTCCTTTTTCCATAAGTCTATGGTCCCATCTCATGGACATATGAAGGTTATCAAGCAGGGAATGTTGATACACCCTTCGACAGCATTTTCTCTGGAAGAGTTGAAATATTGCAATGGCATGAGTCCTGAAACATCGAAGTCTAGAAATGAATGAGAGTCATCCATCTCAAACGTGCAACTAAAACATGACCATCAATATTGATAAGTGATTAAGCACTTGCTTGGCTTAGCGCTTAGACACCGCCTATGGTCATATGGAATATAGGTCTTGAAAGTGAATCTGTGTGAATTTAACATATAGAGGAAGAAATTTTCCTCTGTCGGAAAGAAAATTTGAACCAGACATGATCTGGATTATGTCCTGATTGATATTAAGTGATCAAATACATCCAATGAATTGGAAATCTAATTGAAAATATCTAATATGATATGTTGGAGAACTTGGGACATAGAAAAAGCTTAAGAATAAAATAAAAAAGCATGAGATCGAATTAAAATAAATCGATCCATACTTGTTATTGATTTATAAAAATTCCTCTTACTAAATTGAAAATATTTCACGTTAAATGGGTGAATAAAATAGAGGGAGATATTAATTCTAAATTAAAAGACAAATGATATTACTATTAATTTAAATGAAGAGGTGCAATGGTCCAAACAATGGGACACAATGCTTCAACGCTCATACCAGTAGGAAGATTGTATAATAAATAAATAACAATGAAAAAGATGTGTCTTTGCAGTCCAGATCAAGGATCAAAAGTAGAAGCAGAGTCCAAAGAAGAAGAACTGGCGATACTTATGCAGTGAGGGTGGAAGGGAGGAACAAGGAAGGATTCATATCCTTTACTAAGTAAAGTGTGAATAAAAGGGAGTCGGTACTTCCTAGGGTTGGTGCCCAAAAAACAAGGGATTTGGTTCTTCCTAGGGTTAGGGCCCTAAAGACAAGGGAGTTGGTGCTTCCTAGGGTTGGTGCCCTAAAAAAAGGGATTTGGTGCTTCCTAGGGTTGGTGCCCTGAAGAAGGCAATTTGTGTCTCCTAGAGTTAGTTCTCTAAAAAGGTTTGGTGTCCTTCACTATCTCATATTATTCTTTATAAAACCTTGTAATTATGTTAATTACATTTATATAATTGATTTTAAGTACAAGTCCATTGTTTATCTTTGTGGTGATTAATAAAATATCAGAGTAATTGATAATTGTTTAAAAAGAGGTAATATTGATTCACCCCCTGCCTCAGTATTTCCAACAATTTGTATCAGAGCTAGTGCCTTCAGAAACAATCTAATAACCGAAAGGTAGATTCTGAAATGGATCAGCAAGATGGAATGTCTTCCAACAAATCACCATTGTTTAATGGAGGTGGTTATGCTCTCTAGAAAACAAGAATGAAAATTTACTTGTTGGCTCTTGGTTTTGATGTCTGGCATTCTTTTGTATATGGTTACACTGCACAAGCTACTCCACCCACAGATACTGTAGGAAAGAAGATTTGCAATGACAACTCAAGAGTTGTTAATTTCATTCTAGGAGGATTGACAAATCTGGGACAAATTGGAGGTTGTATATGAAGGAAATAACAAAGTCAAAGAAGCCAAACTACAAACCTATAGAGCTCAGTTTGAAAATTTGAAGATGAAAGAAGAAGAGAACATTGTTGAATACTTTCATAGGGTAGATGAGGTAGTTAATTCAATCAGAGCAGCATGAGAATAACTTACCAATAAACCTATTGTACAAAAGATCGTAAGGTCATTACCTATGAGATATGATGCCAAGATTTCCACAATTGAAGATAGTCCAGAACTTGAAAAAATCACAGTAGACCAGCTTCATGGAATTTTTACAGCATGTGAGATGAGAACAAGGAGTGAAAAAACATCAAAAGGAGAAACAACCTTTAAATCTTCGAAAACAAAGATGAGGCAGGAGAAAAAGACCAATGACGAGTTATCAGATATATCTGATGAAGAAAATTCCAACTTCATGAAAAAACTCAAGAAAGGGATTGGGAAATATAAAGGAAATATTCCTCTAATATGTTTCAATTGTGGAAAAATTGGACACTTTGCCAATAAATGTCCCTATCCTAAGTAGAAGGAAAGTGATGATGAAACAACCTTCAAAAATCAAAATAAAAACAAAATCAAAAACAAAAACAAGTTCTACAAGAAGAAGAAAACTCTCTTTACCCAAGAAGACAGTAGCTCATCTGAAGAAAGTGAAGAAGAGGAGCCAGAGCTTCTATTTATGGGAATAAAAACTCAAGATGATAATCATTTAGAAGATGAAGAAGAAGTGAACCTTAAGGAATAATTCATTCGTGCAATTAAAGAACTAAGAAAATCTGAAAAGCAAAATAGGTTACTAAGGGAACAACTTCTAGAGATTGAAGAAACTATTAAATCAAGAGAAAAGGAAGTTTTTAAAACCCTTAGTGAGTCAGAACAATTGATTATTAAGTTAAAAACTCAACTCCAAGAAACTAAAAGAAAAGAAGAAATATTGAATAAAGAACTCAATGAAAAACAACAAATATGTAAGATATTGGAGGATGAAATAGTTCAACTAAAAGGGAAATTAGAAAAAGAAGATATTCAATCTAAGTTTGAAAACAACTCAAAAATATTGAATAGCATTCTTAGTAGTCAAATATCATACAATGAAAAGACAGGAATACAATATGATCCCTCTACAAAACAAGAAAATGACAAAATCAGTTATGCAGATGTTCTTAAAAAACCCATAAGAAGAAAAGAAAACAAGACAAGAACAACACCATTGAAAAATATCCCAAATAAACAAAAATTTGCACTTCCTACTAAAGAAAAAAAATACCAGAAGAATAGAATTATCAAAAGGAATCCCTCTAACATAAATCAATATATCTTTCTTGGTTATTGCTACTCTTGCAACAAATTTGGACATAAAGCAATACACTGTAAATCTTATAGAAAGTACAATCCAAGAAATGTCCAAAGATATGAAAATAATAAGGATAATACAGAAATAATAAATTATAAATCCTTCTCTCCCTTACAAGACTATGATATTGAATGTTACGAATGCAACAACTATGGCATAAAGCTAGTGAATGTAGATTGTCAAAATATGACAAAAAGATAAATATTCCCAATTATCAAAAAGCATGGAGGAAAAAGAAAACAGAGTGCAATGTAGCCCTATATGCAAGAAACCAAGGATTTCAGTGGTATATAGACAGTTGATGTTCCAAACACATGACTGGAGATCAAAGCAAATTTCTCAAGTTAAACAAGAAAGGAAAAGGAAAAGCAACCTTTGGAGACAATATGTCAACCAAAATACTGGGAAAAGGCACTATCGGTTTAGAAAATTAAAAAACCAAAGCAGAAGATGTACTTTTGGTCAAAAATCTCAAGCCTAATCTCCTAAGTGTAATTCAAACATGTGATCAAGGTCACATACTCACCTTTGATTCTCAGAACTGTGAGATCATAAAAAGGGACACAGGAAAGGTAGTATCAGTTGCACCAAGAACATCTAGTAATGTGTACATCCTTAATATAGATGAAGGCAAAAAATGTTGTTTAAGCCAAGTAGATGAAAGTTGGCTATGGCATATAAGTTTGGGACATTTAAGCTTTGACAACTTGATCAAATCCAATGAGAAGGAAGCAATAAGGGATCTACCAAAAGTTATTAAGCCTTCAGATTTTGTTTGTAAACATTGTCAAATAGGGAAGCAAACAAGAGTTAGGTTCAAAACAAAAGAGCATTCCACAAAAAAACCATTAGAACTTATTCACACAAATTTATGTGGACCTACCAGAACTAAAATTACTTATGGTGAACGTTATTATATCTTGATCGTTGAAAATTACACAACATTCACCTGGGTATACTTTCTAAAAGAAAAATCAGAAGCCTCTGAGAATTTTAAAACATACAAAGCTCTTGTAGAGAATGAAACAGATCTCAAAATGAAATGTCTAAGATCAGACAATGGAGGAGAATTAACATCTAAAGAGTTCATTCAATTTTTTGAAAATCATGGTATCAAAACACAATTCTCATCTCCCATGACTCCTCAATAGAATGGAGTAGTAGAAAGGAAAAACAAAACAGTTCAAGAAGTTGCAAGAACCATGCTAAATGAAGCCAAGCTTCCAAACAAATTCTGGAGAGATGAAATCTACACATTAGTCAACATACTTAATCGAGCTCAGTTGAGACCCAACCATGACAAAACTCCTTATGAACTATGATTTGGCAGGCTAGTATCTGTAAAACACTTTAGAATTTTTGGAAGTAAATGTTACATTAAGAATAATGAAGATAATTTAGGAAATTTTGATCCAAGATATGATGAAGGGATATTTTTAGGCTATTCACCTAATAATAAATCATACAGATGTTATAATATTAGACTATTAAATATAGTGGAAAGTGCCAATGTAAAGATAGATGATCTAAAACTAAAGAAGAGCATATCCCAACACATATCAAAAATTGATAAAATTTCTCAGCAAGATGATGATGATGTAGAATATCAGCAAGAAGATGATGATAATGAAACACATGAAAATGAACCGTATATTGATGAAGAAGACAATGAATAAACCCCCTTTCCTAAAGCTCCATCAAAAAGAGTTCAAAAGAATCATCTTGAAAGTCAGATTATTGGAGATAAAAATGCAAGAGTGGAAACAAGAAGGAGACTCACATTTGACTCAGAACAAGCAATTTTATCCCCGATAGAACCTAAGCCATTTAAATAATCCAAAAAAAGTAAATATTGGATAAAAGCAACGAATGAAGAATTAGACCAAATAGAGAAGAACCGGACTTGGGAACTAGTTCCAAGACCCAAGGACAAGAATGTGGTGGGAACCAAGTGGATCTTCAAGAACAAACTAAATGAAAATGGGGAGATTATAAAGAACAAATAAATATTAGTTTGCAAAGGATATTCCCAAGTGGACAGTATTGATTTTGAAGAGACCTTTTCTCTAGTAGCAAGACTTGAGGCCATCAGAATGTTCTTGGCATTTGCATGCTTCGGAAATTTCAAAATCTATCAGATGGATGTCAAGTCAACATTCCTTAATGGAGCACTAGAAGAAGAAGTCTATGTTGAACAACCAGAATGATTCATGTTAACAAAAAATTAGGACTATGTGTGAAAGCTAAAAAATGTCTTGTATGGTCTTAAAGAAGCCCCCGAAGCATGGTTCTCAAGGCTTGATCAATACCTGCAAAAACAAGGATATCAAAGAGGGACTACTAACAACAACTTATACATCAAAATTGAGGATCAAAACATGATTGTTGTGATGGTATATGTAGATGACATTGTTGATGATTAAAATTGCAACGAGGATTTTGCCCGCAAAGTATTGCTAAAGAATATTATTATAAGCTAACAAGATATATAATACTAGTAGGTGGGACCCCCTTGGAGATTGGGAGATCAGATCTGGTTCTTATTTCATGTTTATGTTGTTGTTCGACACTTCTTACAAGGTTCTACATGATTGATGAAATCTTGGTTTTATTGGCAATGGATAAGACCTATTATGTGTTGGTTCTAATTGCGACAAATGAATGATGGACAAGGCATGTTATGTGTTGTTTCTGTTGCTCTAAGATCTAATTTCATGTTACGATGGCCTATGATTATCCATTGTTACCCTTTCTATTTGTTCCTGGATTCATTATTGTGACACATGCACAAGAGACATCTTAGTAACAACACATAAGAGAAGTTGAAAATAGATAAAAAGAAATATAAACAAAATACAAAAGGAAGAAACTATACTATACTAATATGCTACACTATATGCATTGGAATTAAAAGGATGGTTGTTAGTCCTAGCTAACGGGGTTAGTGGCTATACGATTTATTGAGTTATATGGAAACACATGTGATATGCATTATAGTATGGTTGGAAGGGGTTAATGTGACACAAGGTGGCACTTTTGGCAAATAGTGGATGTTGGTTTCAATGCATGGTTTAATTGAATGAATTAATGGAATAGTGGGCCGGTGTATACTAAGGAATTGAATGACTGGAGTGTTGTTCCTAAGTTTATACTTTAAGGCTATAAAGTATACCGTCAAGGCATCCATAAATGTTTAAAGGAATAATTTGAGAATAAGAATTCAAAAGGAAGGGTGAAGCAGAATCAGTTTCTCAACTGTCTCTGTCTTGCTTCCTGTTGTTCTTGGATGCTAATGTCTCTCTCAATAGCAGCCCATGAACGTTCTAATTCAACCCGGTTAGTTGTTGTTTGTAAAATGGTATTAAATAGATTCAAGGAAATATTGGTTTGATCTTGAAGGCCTGGTTCAATGTTGGGTTGTCTGCTACTTGGAACAGTCATGGGGATAAAACTTTATTTATTTGTAAAAGGATTTTAATCAAATGTTACTTCAAACTTTCCAGAGATGAGAACAAGAAAAAACAATTTTGAAAATCAAAACAGTAACATAAATATATTCGAGGTCGTTTCCTGGATTTGTAACAATTTGAAAATTTTAAACTGACATATAAGTATTATAGAAAAATATGAGGCTTTAATCAAGAAAGAATCTCATATTTCGACAGATAATAATGAAAGAAAACGAGGTTTCTAATGAAAGTTAAGTATTAAGGTTCAACAGATTTACAGGTTTCAAAATCACTGATAGCAATTTCAGAGGAAAAAACTGTAAATAATTTGATATCCAAACCAATCTGAACTAGAAATCAAAGATGTAGATAACTTCAAATTGATTATTCATTAGAAAAACATTGAAAGAAAAATAAAACAAAATATAATAAACAGGGTTGAAGAACACATAGCTACAAATTTGCAGGATTCAGAATCTCGTTTGTAATCTATATTATGATGTATTGGAAAAATGTTATTACAATTGGCTCTCTCCAAAAAATCGTGAAGCCCTTTTTCAGTCTTTAGAAACTACATTTATACATTTTCATCAAAATTTTCTCGTTGGTGCCTAACCAACTTCTTAATATTACGGTTACATATAAAAATAATGTCAATCGTTTACATTTTCTTTCTAATTTCTAATGATAAAAAAATTTAAAAAAGATTTTAAACTTGCGTTGACGAACTCCCTTTCTCCGCTTCAATACACTGAACACACTTTCCCAAAAATTTCACAAAATTCCTGGGAGCATCTGGTATTTCATTTGCTTCAAACAAGAAAAATCTTTTCTGCAATTCAGGCAAACGATTTTCTATCATATTTTCTGTGAATTTAATAGTTTTCAACTTTAGATTCGGCGTCACCATCCATTTGTTGATCTCTGTAATATTGATTAATTTAATTTTTGAAATATCTGTTTTTATTTCCTCCAGCTTTTCTCTGAACCTTAGCTGGTGCTTGGAAATATTAATCTCACCTAATAATCTGGAACAGTCATCTGTTCCGATATTCAATGAAGCTCTTTCTAAGAGATAAAAAATTCCCTGGAAATCATCATTTACCTCTCTGGTTATTCTTTTATATTTGGCCAGGTTTGTTTCCCACACTTTTAATATTATGTCCCCTTTAACTTGTTCAAAAATAGATAATTTCCGAATTTTTCCAACTTCTTCCTTTGATGAGAAGGCCACTGCCTTTATAAAATTCTTTCTAGCTGCTTTCGCCTCCCTTTCCTTTTGGAAAACATTCTCCAAAGACTTATTTGTTTCTTGAAAATAATTCTGGACTACTTCCCGATTCAAAAACACTTTCTTTTGTTCCTCCTCTATTCTCAAATATATCTCCAATGCTTGTGTCCTGAAATTTTCAAGTTCTACTACTTGATTAGTAATAGAAATAATTTTATCTTGTAAATGTTTATTTTCTTCTCCCAGCTTTCGGACCTGTTCCTGTGTGACCTGTATTATGTGTTTTTCTTCCTCCAAGTCTTTATTTATTTTCTGAATTTCTTGCATATCCTTTAGTCTAGCTTGTTCTAGACCCTTTTGTATTCCCCAACTAATATTTCTCTCAGTTTCTTTTAATTTGTCTTGCAACTAAATTATTGTTTGGTCTTTTTGTTCGAGCATAGTTGTTAAATTGCCAACAGAATACATATTTGTTGATTCTATAGCACCCATTGTACCTGCTAACTCTGTAGCAAATTCTCCATATTTGAGTTTCTTTCCATCTATAATAATCCTATGCTTTTTAATCATCCCCTCTCCTCTTGGATGAATTCCTGTTTCAAGACTGCTCTTCGCTTTTTACTGAAAAAGTAATCTGATGGGGGGATTTCATCTCTTGAAATCGGCTCTAGATCACTGACATATAAAGCTCATTCATGGGGGGTTCCAAAAGTTTACTGCAATGGATTTAAAGAGGTGATAGGACTACCGAGCTCTGTTGATTTTGTTCCTCCCATCTTTTCTGGAATATTTTTCATGATTTCTGGAATTGTTTCCAGCTCTTTTCCCCTCTTTGTTCCCAATTCTTTTGTTTGAGAACCCTCTATGTCTTGGGGAGGTATCTCAGTATTCTTCAACTTGCCTTTGGTATTTGCTTTATCTTTTGTATTAGTTTCAAACCCTGGAGGGGGGCCTTCCTGTTCTGGTGGTGGGGTCGAAACGTCACCCTGCAAACTCTTGGGTAGGCAACTTTGGCTATGGTTCTGAAAAGATGTGAATCCGGTTTGTGAGTTAGGTGGCATGGCCTGTACTCTATTCAGTACTGACAGCGATGCCCGCAACCTCACAACCCGCAGGTCGAAAGGTCGGTGTGCTCACAGGATATTTTCTTCTCTCACGGCCCGAAGAACTCTAACCGGTTCTTCTATTTCCTTATCGGGAAATCTGCACCCATAGAAATCCTCGTGTGATCCCCCTCTTTTCAATTGGGAGATTGGACTTCGCGACTTTGCGAGGTCAGTGGTCGAGCGTTGGACTCTCGAAACCCGATACCTGACAACCAGTCAACGCTGACCTTTTCCTATCAAGAATTTCCTTATCGTGATTTCGGTACTCGCGATGTCAAACAACTCGTATCTCTGACTCTCGATTCCTGATATGCCAAAACTCTGACACATGCATGAGTCTGACCTTTCAATGGTCCTTTACTCCATCGGCATTTCGGAGTTCACAATATCCTGACTCTTGATGTAGTGAGTTCGGGACTTCTCCCCACGAACTCCGATATGGTCAATGGAGGTTGACCCCGTATCAGTTGCACGCCACCTGTCCACTCACTAACTCCTATGACCCCACACTATTCCCTTCAGCTATCGGAATATCGCGTATCGTGATTTCGCAATTCCTGTTGTAATGTTTACGGAGTATCAACCCGCGAAACCCGGATATGAATCTCACGTGTACATCCGACGGCCCTTGTGGCTCGAATCTATGGTCTTGCCCTTCCTTAGCTTTGAACCCTTCGACGTTCTCACCGTAACCTCCCTACTCCTTTATGAGATCTGGTGACTCACGGGATGTCGCGAATTCTCCTCGGAGAATACCAACCGTCCGTCCTTCCTTGGTGATTTCTGCAAATGACCAAGCGTTCCTTCACGGAACTCGTCCAATTACATGCAAACTTGCGACGCTTCTTATAGCCTTCTAGTCACAACTTCCCTGCACTATCCTCCAACAGTTTCGAAGGCCTTATCCTTCCTGAGATTTGTTGCAACTTTGAGTCTTAGAAAAGACTCCTTGCGCACACTCCTTGCGGCAACCTTCGAACACTTCCAAGTGTTGAACTTCCTTCGACCCTGCGCACACCTGCAACAGCGGTCTCTAAAACAATTCGCTCAGGTTCGCAACCCTGAGGCTTCACTTGGCCTGCACACTCCTTGCACAGCCCCTGTGCTCAACTGCACTTCAGAGTGAATGAGAACAAAAGCTATCTCTATCTGAACCCTGTGTCAACGCACTCCTTGCGGACACTTCGACTGCACTCCTTACAATAATTCTCTGGCTTAGATAGAGAAACAATTGAAACTCATTCCTACTTCCCTTCAAACTTCAAACTCAAAACATGAAATCATATACACAACACATAAATCAAATGTATAACAGGAAGAAAACATTCATGAGCATATCATTCAAAGATGCATATACAGAGAATAACACAAAACCATGAATTTGAATCAATCTCTTTCTATTAATCCAAATGTCTGTACATGGGTGTTCTTACACAGCTCTCTGCTTCTCTTGCTCTTCTCCTGCTTCAATAATGTTACAATATGCAAAGGGGGTGTCTATATCCCGTTTCCCTCTTGCGCTCTAAAGCTGTCTAATCTAGAATTAAATTCTATCTACCTACATTAACTACTTTAAATGCCTTCAACCTACTAAGGACGAGAGCAATCGATCAAGGTCCATTTACAATATACAAGTGTGCTTCATCTTAATGGTTCATTTAAGATCGCACAACAACTTCAAGGTATTTTCAAAATTTGTGCTTGTGCTTGTCCAGCTGTCTTTTGCCTTCCACATTGGCTCGCTTGATGTTGGTGATGCTCCTGCATCATACTCCCTCGCTTGAAAATTTTCATGGGCTCCTGTCCATGAGCTCATGCACGGTCTGTCCATGCTTCAAAATCTCTGCTTCATTCTCCCAGCTGGCATCTTCAACTGGGTGATTCTTCCATTTGACCAGATACTCAAAGTATTGCTTTCGCCTGGTCCTTTCGCTCACTATTTTATCCAGTATACACTCCATCTGCGGCTTATCTGCAACTGGCATCTGCTTTTGCCACTGGATCACTGGCTTCTCAATCCCAACCCCTGTTTCTTTAGCTCTATATGGGTACAAATCCGAGATATTGAATATCATAGAAATTCTGATCCCATCGGGTAATTCAATCTCATATGCATTCACCCCAAATTTCTTCAAGACCCCACACGGCCCAATTTTCTTCATCTTCAACTTATTATATGTTCCTCTCGAGAACCTTTCTTTCCTCAAATGTGCCAGAACCAAGTCACCAACCACAAACTGAAGTTGTCTTCTATGCTGATCTACTCTGCGTTTATATTCCTGACTTGAATTCAGCAATCGCTCCTTCACCTGACTGTGAAGTTCTTTCATCGCCTCTATGAATTCTTCTGCACTAGCACTCCTAGTCGCAGTCTGTTCTGAATCCCTCAGTTCAGAAATTCCTCTCGGGTGCATGCCATAAACAATTTGAAATGGACTATGCCCAGTGCTCCTATTAACCGAGTCATTATACGCAAACTCTGTCTGTGGTAATATGTTGTCCCACTGGCTGTGGTGCTCTGTCACCAAGCTTCTCAGCAAGTCTCCCAGACTTATGTTCACCACTTCCGTCTGTCCATCCGTCTGAGGATGATAAGCCAAACTAAATGACAAGTTAGTTCCCAGCTTCTTCCATAAGGTCCTCCAAAAATGCCCTATGAATTTAGTGTCTCGATCCGAAACTATTCTTCTCGGTAAGCCATGAAGTCGAATGACTTCTTTGAAAAACAGGTTCACAATGTGAGTTGCGTCACTGGTTTTCTGACATGGAATGAAGTGTGCCATCTTGGAAAATCTATCCACCACCACAAAGATTGAATCACAACCTCTTTGTGTTCTTGGCAACCCCAATACAAAATCCATGCTAATTGCATCCCATGGCCTCTCTGGTATGGGCAATGGTTGATAAAATCCTGCATTCTGCTTCCTTCCCTTTGAATGCTGGCAAATTCTACACCTGTCTACAAATATCATGACATCTTCTTGCATTCCTGGCCAAAAATATGACTCATTCAACTTTGCGAACGTCTTGTCATGACCAAAATGCCCTGCCAATCCTCCACTGTGTTTCTCTTTCAGCAAATTCTCCCTCATGGAGCATTTCAGAATACACAGTTGATCGGCCCTGAACAGTAATCCTTCCTGGATCATGCATTCTATCCATTGGCTTCTATCTCTGAGAATGGGATTCTCAGCTGCTTCATACACCTCCTTAAGATCCTGATCATCAGCGTACATGTTCCTGAGATCATCAGAACCCAACGTTTTGACTCTGAACTCCTACAACAGCAAACACTTCCTGCTCAAAGCATCAGCAACTTTGTTAGCAGTACCAGAAATATGTTTAATCACAAAAGTGAAATTCTACATATACTCAACCCATTTGACATGTTTATGTTTCAACTTTTCCTGTTGAGTCACAAATTGCAATGCATGGTTGTCACTATACAAGACAAACTCCTTCGAGATCAAGTAATGCCTCCATTTCTTCAATGCTTGAACAATAGCATAGAACTCCTTATCATATGTGGAGTACTTCACTTTCGCTTCATTCAGCTTCTCACTGAAGTATGCTATCAGTCTGTCTTCTTGACTCAAGACTGCCCTGATTGCAAATCCACTTGCTTCGCATTTCACCTGAAATGTCTTTTGGAAATCTAGCAACACCAAAACTGGTTGTTCCGTAATCTTCCTCTTCAACAGATTGAAACTCTTTTCAGCTTCTTCTGTCTAGTGAAAAGACTTGTGTATGTTTCTCACTGTATCCATCATCGTTGCGCTAATTCCACTGAAATTCCTGATGAATTTTCGGTAGAAACTAGCCAATTCGTGAAAACTTCTCACCTCAAATATGTTCCTTGGTGATGGTCAATTCTTGATCACGTCCACCTTATCTGGATCCATCCTCAACTCATTTGTCGAAATAACAAACCCCAAGTAAATGAGCTCTGTCTTCATGAATGAGGATTTCTTCATGTTTATCAACAGCTTCTCCTGCTGTAATTTATGCATTACTGTAGCCAAATGCTTCAAATGCTCTGCCACGGTTTTACTATAAACCAGTATGTCATCCAAGTACACAATGACAAATTTTCTGATGAATTCCCTCAGGACTTCGTTCATCAACCTCATAAAGGTACTCGGCACATTTGTTAAGCCAAACGGCATAACAAGCCATTCATACAACCCTTCGTTGGTTTTGAATGTTGTCTTCCATTCATCACCTTCCCTCATGCGGATCTGATGATAACCTCTTTTCAAATCAATCTTTGAAAAATACTTTTCTCCACTCAAGCAATCCATCAGATCATCCATCCTAAGCAATGGAAATTTGTACCTGATGGTTATATTGTTAATCGCCCTCGAGTCAGTACACATTCTCCAGCCTCCATCTTTCTTCGGACTGAGTACTGTTGGAACAGCACATGGACTCAAGCTTTCCCTAACTAATCCTTTGTCCAACAAATCTTGGACTTGCCTTTTAACCTCTTCATTCTCTTGCAGTGTCAATCTGTATGCAGCTTTGTTTGGAAAAATAGCTCTTAGTATGAGATCAATATGATGACTCACACTTCTAATTGGTGGAAACGAACGAGGTAATTCATCCACTACGATGTCAGCGAACTCTCCCAACAGTTCCTAAACTTCTTCTGGTAAATCATCCACTCTTATGCTAGTCAGAACAATCCTTGGTTTTCTGACCACGATGAACTGTGGATCCTCCTTCTTCTTAACCTCATTAAGGAGTTCCTTCCCACTCATGAGAAGTACAGTGTTGCTTACTTCTGGCTTCACCTCCTTATCTCTGATTGGAAGCAACATGTGTGTCCACCCGTTCTTCTCTAGGGTGTATGTGTTCATTCTCCCATCATGAATCACATTCATGTCATATTGCCATGGTTTACCCAGCAATAGATGACAAACATCCATAGGAATGACATCACATAAGATCTTATCATTATATCCTCCTATCTTAAACTCAACTAAACATTGTTTAGTGACAGTTACCTAGTGTCCTTTTTGTAGCCACGAAACTCTGTATGGGCTTGGATGATCAATCGTCTCTAGCTCCAGCTTTTCTACCATCTCCATAGAAACGAGATTATCTATGCTACCACTATCTACAATGAACTTGCATACCCTATCCTTGGTCTTGCAAGCAGTCCTAAAAAGTCTAGTCCTTTGGACTGAACTCTCCACCTCCTTCTCGGGTGTCAAAAGGACTTTTCGCATCATCAGCGATCTTCCGCCTTCAGCGTCTTCTACCTCAACATCTCGCCTCTGTGCCTTGGTGATGTGAGATTCTCCTATCTCCTTCTTTTTCTCTGGACACTCATAAGACTTGTGCCCATTCTTTCTACATGTGAAGCATGTAATTAATCCACCTCTTCCTCTTCCTCTACCTCTAGTATGAGGAAAAGTGTTATTGTCAGCATAATCTCCTCTCTACTCAGTATGTTTCCCTCGCTATGAGGTTCCACCTCTCTCAGTTTGAGTCTGAGGTTTCTTCTAGTCTTCTTTGGGCTTCTGATACTTATCCTGGGAAACTAATTTGCCTCTAGGCTGACTTCTGCCTCGGCCCCTCTGACTCTGTTTTCGGCTCAGCTTCTCTTCTGCTTTCAGAGCCATCTGATAAGCATCTTCCACCGTTCAAATGGTTACCATGCTCACCTCATCCTGGATATCATATCTCAGGCCATTCATATATCTGGCAACTTTCTCATCATCGCTCTCCTGATGACCTGCCTTGATGTTCAGTTTATAGAATTCCTTAGTGTATTCTTTCACTGTCATCATCTTCTGTCTCAGGTTCTGCATCCTCCTGAACAAAGTAATTTGGTAATCCTTGGGGATGAATTTCGCCTTTAGCTTCGCGATCATTCTATCCCAACTTTTGATCTTCTGCTTGCCCTTGCAGCATCTGTCAGCTTGTAGTTCATCCCACCACAATGTTGCATGTCCCTTCAATCTCGTGACAGCATGCTTGACTTTCTTGTCCTCCTCGATATCTTCATAGTCAAAGTATGTGTCTAGAGCTATAATCCATTCTAGAAGCTTCTCTGCATCCAAGTTTCCCTCATAAACTAGAATGTCCATCTTTTCTCTTGCACCCATCCTTGCAATAGCTCTGATCAAATGCTCGTTTGATGCATCTTTAGTTGCAACTTCTTCTTTAGGTTCAGCCTCAACTTCGCTTTCGGAATCACTAAGATCCCCTGCACCAGTTGTGCGTCTTTGCGTTGTTTCCATGTCTTCGAGTCTAGCTCATAGATCACGCATCTCTCTCTCCATAACTGGATCTGTCATCTGCCTGCCTCTTCTTCTCGGCATTTCCCTATCCTCTGGATCGGGTGATTGCATGTCCCTTCTTCTTGGCGGCATGGTGAATTTTCCTTCTTCTCTTCTACAGAAAGCAAAGAACCTTTCTGAGCTCTGATACCACGTGACGGTGATGCCCGCAACCTCACAACCCGTAGGTTGGAAGGTCGGCGTGCTCACAGGATCTTTTCTTCTCTCACAGCCCGAAGAACTCTAATTGGTTCTTCTATTTCCTTATCGGGAAATCTACACCCACAGAAATCTTCGTGTGATCCCCCTCTTTTCAATCGGGAGATCGGACTTTGCGACTTTGTGAGGTCAGTGGTCGGGCATTGGACTCTAGAATCCCCAATACCCGAAAACCAATCAACGATGACCTTTTCCTATCGGGAATTTCCTTATCGCGATTTTGGTACTCGCGATGTCGAACAACTCGTATCTCTGACTCTCGATTCCTGATATGCTGAAACTCTGACACACGCACGAGTCTGACCTCTCAACGGTCCTTTACTCCATCAGCATTTTGGAGTTCGCAATATCGCGACTCTTGATGTAGTGAGTTCGGGACTTCTCCCCACGAACTCTGATATGGTCAACGGAGGTTGACCCCATATTAGCTGGACGCCACCTGTCCACTCGCTGACTCCTGTGGCCCCGCACTATTCCCTTCAACTATCAGAATATCATGTATCGTGATTTCGCAATTCCTGTTGCAATGTTTATGGAGTTTCAACCCGCGAAACCCCGATATGAATCTCACGTGTACATCTGACGGCCCTTGTGGCTTGAATCTACGGTCCTGCCCTTCCTGAGCTTTGAACCCTTCAACATTCTCACTGTAACCTCCCTGCTCCTTTCTAAGATCTGGCGACTCACGAGATGTCGCGAATTCTCCTCGGAGAATACCAACCGTTTGTCCTTCCTTGGTGATTTCTGCGAATGACCAAGTGTTCCTCCACGGAACTCGTCCACTTACGTGCAAACTTGCAACACTTCTTATAGCCTTCTAGTCATAGCTTCCCTAAGCAGTCCTCCAACAGTTTCGAAGGCCTTATCCTTCCTGAGCTTTGTTGCAACTCTGAGTCTTAGAAAAGACTCCTTGCGCGCACTCCTTGCGGCAACCTTCGAACACTTTCAAGTGTTGAACTTCCTTCGACCCTGCGCACACCTGCAGCAGTAGTCTCTAAAAAAATTCGCTCAGGTTCGCAACCCTAAGGCTTCACTTGGCCTGCGCACTCCTTTCACGTCTCCTGTGCTCAACTGCACGTCAGAGTGAATGAGAAAAAAAGCTATCTCTATCTGAACCCTGTGTCAACGCACTCCTTGCGGACACTTCAACTGCACTCCTTGCAGGAATTCTCTGGCTCAGATAGAGAAACAATTGAAACTCATTCCTACTTCCCTTCAGACTTCAAACTCAAAACATGAAATCATATACACAGGACATAAAGTAAATTTATAACAGGAAGCAAACATTCATGAGCATATCATTCAAAGATGCATATACAAAGAATAACACAAAACCATGAGTTTGAATCAATCTCTTTCTATTAATCCAAATGTCTGTACATGGGTGTTCTTACACAGCTCTCTGCTTCTCTTGCTCTTCTCCTGCTTCAATAATGTTACAATACGCAAAGGGGGTGGCTATATCCTGTTTCCCTCTTGTGCTCTAAAGCTGTCTAATCTAGAATTAAATTCTATCTACCTGCATTAACTACTTTAAATGCCTTCTACCTACTAAGGACAAGAGCAATCGCTCAAGGTCTGTTTACAATCTACAAGTGCGCTTCATCTTAATGGCTCATTTAAGATCGCACAACAACTTCAAGGTATTTTCAAAATTTGTGTTGGCGCTTGTCCAGTTGTCTTTTGCCTTCCACGCTGGCTCACTTGATGTTGGTGATGCTCCTGCATCAAGTACTTCTTCATAGGATTTAACATCTTTAAATATATCATCATAAATAGATGCTTCATGTTCATACGCCTTTAGATTACAATGTATGAAATGCCTACTTATTACTTGGTAGGGGTCATATTTTCTGTGCTCAATATCTACTAATTTCACTTCTTCTAATGACTCAGCCTCTACCTTAGAATGGCCTAAATTTAATAAAGAAAATCTCCCAATATGAACAGGGAAAGATGGCCATGATTTATTCTGAGCTGCTTTTAATTCTAATCCAACACCAACCTTTACTATATGATGAGCTACCTCCCTGCGCACCAATCTATCCAGTAGGAATTTAGGGAGTGCATGAGGGGGAATGGAACAGCCATAAACCCTAATGTAGGAAAAAAATTCCTCAATAAACCAGTTGGAAACTTCTTTAAGACTTTCTGTGATTGCATCAGAAATGTGAGGGGGTTCGCATCCAAAAAAAAATTTGTGCATAGGAATAATAATAAAATGACAAACCTCGTAAAATGTGTCTTTAGCATTTTCTTCCCAAAGGGTCGAGTGATATTTATGAATGGGTTCTGAACAGGAAATGCTCCAACTCCAATTCATTAATGGAAAGGGAGTCACAAAACAAATTGCATCCATAATGTATGCAGACATATAAAAATTTGTTGGTTGTCCCTTTGATTTTGTTGCTTTGTAGTTTAAGATTTCTTGTGTTAGGTTATCTGACAAAATCTTATGCTAGTTAAAACCATTTCATTATGAAGCTTCCTCTAAAAAGGGCACCCAATCTGCATGAAAATGACAGGGATCTTTTCTCCTGAAAAGTCTACATAACATAATGGCTACATATACCATGTATTCATTTAAGGATGTTGTAGCATAAATCCCATGGGAATCAGCCCTAAACTTTGCTTGAGACCTCGCCCATCCTCTAATCATATCAGGATATGTTTGGTCTGCCTCAATACATTCTTTTCTCTGAAACTCTGTTAAAAATTTAGCATTAAAAGTATGTTTAGGATTTGGCGAGAGTTTATACATTACTTGAATATGCTCTGGTCTGAATGAGCCGACAATAGCTCCTTGCTCGTTTAAAATTCTCCTTGTTGGGATATCGACCTTATCCAGAGCCCAACTAATCATATCAGTGTATGCCACGAGCCTCGGGCGTGCAGTGATCTTATGAAGCTCTGACTCAGCTATGTCCCAGAAATGATTTTCAGAATCAGGATGAGCATTCTCAAAATCATATTCCAACAATTCGGAGATTTGAGTCCAAGATTTAATAGAATCTATAGCATGTGGAGTGGTGTCGGAGATAATATCTCCTTCCTGTGCGTCTTCATTCTTCTTCAGTGCCTTTTTGGGTGCCATGACTTCTGCATTTAATTGAAAACCTGTTACAAAAAATGGATGAATGAGCTCAGCTTAAAATGAAAACACAGACATTTGAATGTTTATTTTGAATACATTTAAAAATGACAAGATTTGCACAGCTGTCACGAATTTAAAGCTCTTAATGCGAAAGATATTTTTCCAAGATACGCATTTAATGTTTGTATTTAGGCGCCTTCGAGTTTTTGAAGAAAACGAGAAACCTACTTAATCGGAAAGCGAAACATGAATGAACACTTAAATAATGATTACCATTAATCTTGTTTCTGAAAAAAGGTTAATTAGTGTTAATCATAGTTTAAAGCTGAAAACTTCATTTTTCGGGGTTTCGGAAATCCTGATGTCAAGAGGTATGTCGTCGATGAAAAACGATTTCCGAAATTGTGAAATCGCGATGTTTTAATTAAGATTTAAACGCTTTTAGCACATTAATTAATTGAGATTAAACGTTTTTCGGGATTTTGGAAATCCTGATGTTGAGAAGTATGTTATCAATAAAATCTGATCTCTGAAATCGCGATGGCTTGCTTTTTAAACAGGACTTAACTTATCTTAATTAGCTAACAAATCACGACTAAGGCCAAAACAGAATTATTTAAATTTAATGTGAACTGTGGATCGGGGTTTTGTAATTCGGGATTTCGGGAAACATGATGACGGGAGTTGTGATCTCACTGAACCGCAAATCCCGAAATCACGACATAATTATGTTAACCCTTAACCTTTCTTATAAGAGAATTAATTAATTCCTGTTTAAATTAAGATTTCAACGTTTCGGGAAATCGGGGATCGGGATTTCACGATTCGATTTGCATCAAAAATTTGTTTGTAGTAAACCCTGAATCCCGAAAATTCTTTTAAGCTTAATTTAAAAATCATTAGTTTAAATTTTAACACGTTTTAAATAATTTTCAAATTAAAAGCGTCGGGAGTCTTATAATTTTTGTAAACTTTTTTTCCCCTTCATTATTTGAAAAATTAAGAAAAAAAATGATAAAAAGGTATCGTGTACTTAGAAATGATATGAAACTCGTGTTTTATGAAAAGACGAAACCCGAAAAAGAAAAATTTAGGCCTTAGGGATAAAAAATTAAGATTTGTTTCAACATGGAGGATGGATGCGACGTGCATTTACTGCACATCACTCCATACCCCTCCCACTGGTCATCACCATTGACTTGGATATTTTTCAATTGTGTTCGTTGTGGTTAAGCTTCAATTTTTAGGCAGAGGAAGAACTACTCATCCAAGCTCGTGTTTTTAAGGTTTTCATGGTTATAGGTATGTCTTTTCGTCATCCATGAACCCACTCTGGTTTTGAAATAGATATTGGCTCGACGATGTATGGGTCTGTGCTTTTCTTGAGATTGGAAACTGTGTAAACTTGTGATATTTCTCTAAAATGGATGTTTTGTGTGGCTTCATTTCAATAATGGTTGAAATCACAGGTTCATTGGCTTTTCTGAGTATCAGTAGCCATGAAAGCTTTTTGTCATCCTTATTGGTCTTCGGTGGAGGTTTGTATTCAATCCCAATTTGTTGCCTGTCTCCACACATTTCTTGTCACCATACCCAGTCGTTTTACTGTTATGGGGTCCTTGGGTTTGAACCACCTTGTCTCACTATGTATAGCTTCATTGGGGTATGGGTTCGTTCATGCTATTGACGTTTTCACAGTGGGCTATTATGCCAAGAGGCTTGCTAAATGTTGATTTCTATTTCATGGCTTTATTTTATCTCAGCATTGTTCAGGTTGATTGGGAACACCACGAGGTTATACCCCATGTGTTCTCAGTGTTATTACGGACCCAAATGAAGCTGATGCTCCTCTGTTTATAGTCTCTCATATCTCGTGAACTGTCACCCTATCTGCAAAGTTGTTGGTGGTATGACCCGTGTGTCCACCGTATGATCTTAGAAGTTCTCACCCGCTATTAGGGATCGACTCCAATCTCCCTATGTTGGTCCATAGAGCGAACCCTTGATTTATCAAAGCTTGGTTTTTTATAAAAGGAACCGTTATATCTTGTCGGGTATATTGTTGATTGTTATGAGTGGTGGTGTATCGTCGACAAAGTTCGATTGTTGGCTCATCTCTGTTGATTATGTTGACAGTGGTGTTGGTTATTGGTATTTAGTCACTTCATTGGTTATTATAAAAATCAAATTGATAAGTTCTGCATGGTTAATGGTTGATTTGAGTAGATGAAGTGGGCATGCAGTTGTTGCCTCTTGTGTTGTAATAGTTAGATTGTTGACTCGACATTGTTTTATGGTGATCGGGGATATTCCTATTTGTTTTTTTATATAGGGATGTTTTTACTTTGTGTTTTAATTACCAAATGGGAGTATTGCAAATTGTGACAATTGTGTTTGACTGTCCACTATGTATGTTTGATGAGTGTCATGCATCATAGCAGAGATAGGCACGGGTTCTATGGAAGTATGGTCTCATTACAATTCAATTGCTAAATGGAATTGAGGAATGAAATCGGACATGATTTTTGTGTCTGTGTTTGATTGAGGAAATAACTCATGAACAATGGTTGATATTTTGATGTTAAACTGAGTGGAAACAAGGGACTGTATGTTCATTTGGAAATTGTTTTGAAATATTTGATGTAGGCAATAAAATGAAACAGAATTCTTGTCTAGGTTTTTTGGAAGGCATATTGTCTTGTTTTGATGACACTGTGTTAAAGATTTAATTAAGAACAATGAACAAGTTAATACACAGAATTGATTGAATTTTACATACTAGTTGTTTAGTTGATCATGGTGATTATTTGGTTGGTGTTGGATCTTTTACATATGATAATAAATGGTTTTATGGATTACATAATTAATTTTATGAACAATATCTGCTCTCTTTCCCTACCATTATTTCACTTTTTGATAGTTATGATGCCCTCACCTTCCCACATTGATTTTTCACTCCCTGTTCTTAAAATTTAATTACAATTAAGAGAATTATGTATTGGAATAGTTTGAAATCACAGTTTCTTAGATGGATTACACTGACATTTTTCTTGGTTTACATTACAGTTGATTGTGTGTTTTCTGTGAGCAGTAACCATGATTCTTTTCCCCCTCATTTTAACATTTTTTGCTCAATACAAACCTCTCACATATCCCAGAACCTTTGTTCACCCCCTGCTCATTGACATTGGTTAAACACTTTGTATGGATTGGATTGCATGAGTCTTATATGTTGTTGAGACAAAATTTATTTCATATTTTAAAGGAGTTGTCATGTATGGTTGTTAAAGGAACTATTTGATAATCAATTAGTCATACAAGAATGAGATCTTCAAGCAAAAGGTTGAAAATTGAGGCCCACCATGCCCCTGTCAAAGGAAAAGACATCGATGCCCCTTCCTCATCCTGCAATGGTTCTGATAAATTTGTGTCTTTCCAGATGCATTTGAGGGACGATTGTTCTCATGTGATCGGGGATATTAGGCCTAAAGGCTCAACACAAACTAAGGTAAATTCAGAGAGATTAAAGGGTGATAGTAGCAACAAGGTAAAGATTTCCTCACAGAATGGAAAATATGGATTTTAATTTTTATTCATTTATTTATTGTTGAGAACAGTTGACCTCAAATTTTTGGACAGCATTTTTTTGGATATATGAGTAATGTATTTTTCAAAATAATGTCAAATATCAATGAGATAAATTGTCAAACATGCATGTGATAATGGGAGTCACAAGGGGTCCCACATACTAGTTATTATTTGCTTAAAACCCTTATTATGATTTATTACTTTCCCCCCTAATCAAAAATTTGGTTGAGTTTTTAGTTATCTTAACTAATAAGGTAGTTCAACTACGTCAACCAATTCTTATTTGTTTAAAGGCAAAAGGAAAGGAAGGAACAAGAGGGGATAGAAGGATAAGCATACTAAGGTTTTCTCTTTGAGTTTGTGTTGAGATAGTTCAGTTTTCATTCATTCCTTAATTGATCATAAGCCTAATTATTGTTTATGATAGCAAGGTCTTATTGTAGGCAGCAAGATTTAGGGTTGAATTACATCATTCATACACTTGTTTTTTAGAGGTGTTGATCTATCTTTGATAGTCTGTGTAGACTTGTTTGTTTGTGAATTAGTTTTCATGAATCACAAAGGATATTGTGCAGAGTCAAGTGGGAAGCAATATGCAGTAAGCTGATCCAGCTTTTAGAGTTCAGTTTTTTATTTTCTGTCAAAGGTCCTTTTGTATGTTTCATCGGGGACGTCTAAGTTTGACTTTGGTCCAAAAATTCTTCATGAAATTTTGTAAAGAGAATGACTCTTTGATGAATTGGAATGAAATAAAGGATTGCTTTATGTCTCATCTGTCTTGATTATCATCTTGGTGTCTTTACTTCTGTCACTACATTTATTTCAAAAATGTTATATTCAGAAAATCTTATAAATAATTAATTTTACAGCAAGCTTTTATTTATAAAAAGACTAGCCTAAGCACTTGTAATCAATACTTGTGAGTTAGGATATTATTTTTTATGGCTATAAACATAGGGTGACATTCCCGTCTATTTTTCTTTAGCCAAGAAGAATCTGAAAATGCTTGAGTAAGATCATTTCATATATTTTCCTCAACATTTATTTGGCGACCATACTGGGGACATCTTCGATACTTCTCTGGTTAATATTTTATGCTTGATTAGCATCGATGCATCTTTTTGTTTCCTTCTGATATTGACTCTTTGACTATTTTTATTTCTTAATGATTGTGCATGTTGCAAGGCAGCCCAATATTGAGCTCGATCTTCAAGATCATACCAGCATTTCTTTGAATATGTTTCAAACCATTTTAGACACTGTCAATACTCGTGTTGAGCTTAATCATTCATGGGAAGAAATTTAACGAAGTATTAGTGCCCAAGAACATTGGGAAGCTAGACGTAGA
Source organism: Picea sitchensis (assembly GCA_010110895.2). Classification (NCBI taxonomy): domain Eukaryota; kingdom Viridiplantae; phylum Streptophyta; class Pinopsida; order Pinales; family Pinaceae; genus Picea; species Picea sitchensis. The sequence goes on along the minus strand of SNQJ01S0016802.1, from coordinate 83,375 downwards.
CAGCCTAGAAATCAGCAGTAACCTTCTTGTTCCTTTAGTTTTGGCCTTTCTTTCATGTCCTTAGACTATCGTGTCTCTAGAAGAAGAAGAGGCTTATCACCTGAAAATAATATTATTGTTGAAATGGGAAGAAGGAGCGTTGTGTTATCTACCCAAAAAAGTGCTCTAAGGAGAACCTTGTCTGATTCTTCAAGTTTGTCTTTTTATCCTTCACCTATCATCCACAAGATGGCATCTATTGGTGGCTCTGGTGACACTGGAAGTGCTTCCTCTTCTCAGTATTCATCTTCGTCAATGATTGTTATCTTATATAGCCACCATATCCATGTCCAATCTACCACAAATCCCACCAAAGTCATTAAAAAGTATGGGTTTTTTTCAGTTTGAAGAAGACACCACAACCACACTGTGGCATGTGTCCTCTCCTCTTAACCTAGCACCTACTACTCGTCCACTTCCTAAATTCAAAGAAAATTGTCCTAGGTTTTCAGGAAATAACACTATCACTACCAACGAACACCTGGTGGCATTTTCTAATGCTTGTCACAACATAGGAGCCAATGGCAATGATACTTGCATGCGCTTATTCATCAATTCTTTGGAGGTAAAGGTTGTGACCAATTTCTTTGACCTTACTCCTAAGATTATATCTACTTGAGAGGAGTTAATCTACTGGTTCATATCCACTTATGGACAATCTAAAATCCCAACCGATAAGTTACGGGAATACAATAACATCGCGTACAAGGATGGTGAAATCATCAAATCCTTCAACTTGTGTTTCACTATGTTATACAATCAGATCTCTGAACTCATTCGACCTCATAACCAATCCACTTTCATGCATTAATACAATGCATTAACTTCCCCCTACCATCATAGGATTGAGCAAAAATCCATTGATAGTCTTAGTTCTACTCTGCATACTTGTTTAGAGTATGAAGAATAGCTTGAAAGAACAGGTCTTCCTCAGGGAGAATCTGTTAAACAGGCAGGCATGTCCACCCTCTTATAGCTAGTACAAGACATGAATAATTATATGATGGCATTCGAGCAAAAGGGAATTGTCTCCCCTCTCACCTATGGAGCTTCATCCTTTTCTGCACCCCCCTTTAGAAATCCGATTGAAAATAATTTTCAGCCTAAAGTTATCTTGCCTCGAAGTTGGTGTAAATTCTACGAGGAACACCACGAGGAAGCCACAAATGAGGTAAGGAAGAGTTCTAGATATAAGATCTTTGGTAAAATACCAGAAACTACTATCGTTGTCCTAGATTTTGTAGAGCCAGAAGATGTCATGATCATCAATACTAGGAACAAAGCCTATGCTCCCAAGGCAAAATTTGATCCTCCCCACAATTCTTCTAGCCTGATATCATCCTCACCCACTGCTATTGTTCAGGTTCCTAAGGTTCTTGATAGTCAAGGAATGACTTATCCTCTCCCCTCTTCTAAGTACAATATCTTGAATCAGTTGGCCAACATAAAAGCAGATGCAACCCTTCTGGACATGGTTGTCATCCCTGAACAAAAGATGCATCTGAAACAATTCATGGAAGGAAAATATTTTTTCGTAGCCAATCTTTCTGAAGAGGTAAAAGAAAAGGATTTGTCTGTAAATAAAGTAGGTCTACATAACTTTAGATGCCCTGTAAAAAATCCCCCTTTTTACATTTTTGTAAAGATTATGGATAATATTTCCCATTGTTGCCTCATTGATGGTGGTTCGAGCCCAAGTGTGATGTCTAAGATTATTATGAAAGAGCTAGGCTTGTCTTGTACAAATGAAAATGTCATAAGAATTCTCTCCTATAATAGTCTACAACAAACAACCATGGGCAAGATTAAATATGTGACCTTAGTTTTGTGCGCTCACCCTGAAATAAGGATAACCCTTAGTATTCAGGTAATTTATATGCCAGTAAGAAATTACTCAATCATCTTGGGAAGAGATTGGAAAGCTTTAATAGGTGGATACCTCTCACTCAATGGGATAAACTTATTTGTTCCTCGGAATGGTAAAAACATTATAGTCCTTAGAGAAGGAAGGATTTCACCTTACATAGAGAGTGTTCCACATACTAATGTGAATTATATCGAAGAGTACCTAGGGGTATATTCCATCTTTGTTGAGGAGGATAACATTCCCTTGGAACAATTTGATTTAGATGATGGTATGTGGCACATGCACTTTGATGGTTCATGCTCTAATGAAGGTAACAGAGCTAGCATTATCTTGATTTCTCCTATAGGAAAAATACATAATTTTTCTTATAGGTTGGACTTTGCTTGCACAAACAATGTCACTGAATTTGAATATTTATTATTAGGCATTGAAAACGCCTATAATATTGGTTGTGACCACCTTTCAGTTTTTGGGGATTATGAGCTTGTCGTGAACCTTGTATGTAAAATTTACTCTCCTAGCGACAAGTTGATGAAACGATACACCCAAATTGTTTGGGTGCTTATCTCAAACCTTTTATCTTACATCACTCATGTTAAGAGGGAGTTAAACGCAATGGATGATTGGTTAGTTGCCTTTGCAGCTTCTCCTAATCGGAAACTTTTTCCTCACAGACTTGATTGTACTTTTCGACCTCTACATCATCTGCATATCCTTGGCAATATAGAATCTTGGCAGGTTTTCCCTAACTGTGAGAGAATTTTTGCTTTCATTCAAAATGAACCTCTTAAGCCTAAGGGAATTATATCCATAGAATACAAAAGGATCCTTAAGGGCCTGACTCCTCTTGAGAGTTTTTTTTCATTGAGTGATGTAGGCAATAAGGAGAAATAAAAAGAAGAGGATTCAAGAAGGAATGTGGGTGAAACCATCTCCTTGAACATTGGGGCACCCGAATCTTCAAAGGATGTTAAAACAAGTGCCAAATGTTCTGATAAAAAAGAAAAGAATTTTGCCAAGCTACTTGGTGGATTTCAAGATGTTTTTGCTTGGACTTATGAGGATCTTTGTGGTTTTGGTCTTGGTCTTATACAGCATGCTATCCCCATCAAGGAAGGCATGAAACCAGTTAGGCAAAAACAAAGACCTATTAACTATGCATTTAAAGCAACTTTTCAGAGGGGTTTGGAAAATTTCTTAAAGGCTAGGATCATTTTTCCGGTCAAGTACCCTGAATGGGTTTCTAATTGGGGACATGTTCTGAAGGCCACTAATCATATTAGAACATGCATTAATTTTCACACACTCAATCAAGCTATTATGAAAAATCCTTTCCCTCCTCTTGACATGGAAATGTTTATGTGGCAGGTTGTAAGGTCACAGATCAGGCCCTTACTTGACAGTTTTTTGGGTTACAGTCAAATCAAGGAAAAAGGGGAAGATGCTCACAAAACCACTCTTATCACTAATTGGGGTACCATGACTTATAAATTCCTTCTTTTTGGATTACCTAATGCAAGAACTGCTTTTAAAATACCCATATGAACAACTCTTGACGAACTGATCAGTATCCATATCTATCTTGATGATCTAATTGTATACGTTAAAGGGATGATAATTACCTCAGAGTTCCAAGTGTTATTTCTGGGTCCGTTCAAAATTTATTTTGTCCTGGATACTAACTCTTACATTCCAAAGGATTTACAGGAGCAATTTTTTTCCTATGGCACTAACTGTTCTCACTTGAAACATTATGTGGGACCAATGTGAAAAGTTATAACATTGTTTGGATTTTCTATATACTAGTAACCTAGCTTTGCTTTCAATTTCGAATTATTTTCTTTTCTGCTTTGCAATAGTTTGACTTCTAGTTTATGTTTTAAAACATTTCCTACTACTTTTACATTTATGTCTTTTTATTACTATTGTTTTAATTTTTGCAATTTTATTTCTGTCATGATTTTGTTGTTTACCATCTTTTAGTTAATTTGGTCAAAATAAAATGTTGGATCAGTTCTGCCACAATGACACTCCTGCAAGATTTTGTTGGTCAATAGAAATCAAGCTTACATAGCTGTCATGATGTTGCCCCTGAAAAGAACACTTGAAATTGTTATCTTCTTCCACTGTTGTCTAAAAACCTTATTTGGGTTATCTCTCGCTTTTGCTTTCCTTTCTTCATCCATTTGAGAATTTAAGAGATCAAGTCCATAAATTTTATCCTTGAAGTTATGAGTTGATCCCAGTTGAACGATTATGCACACAGTGGTAAAACCCCTCATACTTAACACTTGTCATGAGTTATTCCTAAATTCTCGATCATTTTTCCATTAAATCCACTCACTTCCCCCTGTTGCATAATCTTCCTAGTTATATCTTCTTTACTTGTGAAACTATGAGTTCTGATTTCTAATCTGTTGAAAACAAATTTCCCTGTGGAGTCGCCAGTTTATTGATGATTAAAATTGCAACGAGGATTTTGCCCGCAAAGTATTGCTAAAGCCTATTATTATAAGCTAAAAATATATATAATATTAGTAGGTGGGACCTCCTTAGAGATTGGGAGATCAGATCTGGTTCTTATTTCATGTTTATGTTGTTGTTCGACACTGCTTACAAGATTCTACATGATTGATGAAATCTTGGTTTTATTGGCAATGGATAAGACCTATTATGTGTTGGTTCTAATTGTGACAAATGAATGATGGATAAGGCATGTTATGTGTTGTTTCTGTTGCTCTAAGCTCTAATTTCATGTTACGATGGCCTATGATTATCCATTGTTACACTTGGTATTTGTTCCTATATTCATTACTGTGACACCTGCACAAGAGACATGTTAGTAACAACACATAAGAGCAGTTGAAAAGAGATAAAAAGAAATATAAACAAAATACAAAAGGAAGAAACTATACTATACTAATATGCTACACTATATACATTGGAGTTAAAAGGATGGTTGTTAGTCCTAGATAACAGGGTTAGTGGTTATACGATTTATTGAGTTATATGGAAACTCATTGTTAGGGGTCGATTCCAGTCTCCCTGTGTTGGTCCACAGAGCAAACCCTTGATTTCTCAAAGCCCGATTTTTTATAAAAGGAACCGTTATATCATGTCGGGTATACTGTTGATTGTTATGAGTGGTGTGTATCATCAACAGAGTTCGATTGTTGGATCGACTTTGTTGATTATGTTGACAGTGGTGTTGGTTATTGGTATTTAGTCACTTCATTGGTTATTATAACAATCGAATTGATAAGTTCTGCATGGTTGATGGTTGATTCGAGTAGATGAAGTGGACACACAGTCACTACCTCTTGTGTTGTAACAATTAGATTGTTGACTCGGCATTGTTTTATGGTGATCGGGGATATTCCTGTTTTATTTTTTACGCAGGGATGTTGTTACTATGTGTTTTAATTTCCAAATGAGAGTATTGCAAATCGTGACAATTATGTTTGATTGTCCACTATGTATGTTTGATGAACATCATGCATCATAGCAGAGATAGGCAGGGGTTCTGTGGTAGTATGGTCTCATTACAATTCAATTGCTAAATGGAATTGAGGAATGAAATCGGACATGCTTTTTGTGTCTGTGTTTGATTGAGGGAATAACTCATGAAAAATGGTTGATATTTTGATGTTAAACAGCGTGGAAACAAGGGACTATCTATTCATTTGGAAATTGTTTTGAAATATTTGATGTAGGCAATAAAAGGAAACATAACTCTTGTCTAGGTTTTTTGGAAGGCATATTGTCTTGTTTTGATGACACTGTGTTAAATATTTAATTGAGAACATTGATCAAGTTAATACACAGAATTGATTGAATTATACATAGTAGTTGTTTAGTTGATCATGGTGATTATTTGGTTGGTGTTGGATATTTTACATCTGATAATAAATGGTTTTATGGATTGCTTAATTAATTTTATGAACAGTATCCGCTCTCTTTCCCTGCCATTATTTCACTTTTCTCTAATTACGATCCTCTCGCCTTTCCACATTCATTTTTCACTCCTTGTTCTTAAAATTTAAAAGCATTTAAGAGAATTTTGTATTGGAACAGTTTGAAATCGCAGTTTCTTGGATGGATTACACTGACATATTTCTTGGTTTACATTACAGTTGATTGTGTATTGTCTATGAGCAGTAACCATGATTATTTTCCCCCTCATTTTAACATTTTTTTCTCAATACAAACTCCTTGCATATCCCAGAACCTTTATTCACCCCCTTCTCATTAACAATGGTTAAACACTTTGTATGGATTGGATTGCATGAGTCTGATATGTTGTTGAGACAAAATTTATTTCATATTTTGAAGGAGTTGTCATGTATGGTTGTTAATAAATTAGGCATACATGAATGAGCTCTTCAAGCAAAAGGTTGAAAACTGAGGCCCTTCCATGCCCCTGTCAAAGGAAAAGCCATTGTTGCCCCTTCCTCACCCTCCAATGGTTCTGATAAATATGTGTCTTTTCTGATGCATTTGAGGGACGATTGTTCTCATGTGATCAGTGAGATTAGGCCTAAAGGCTCAATATAGACTAAGGCAAATTCAAAGAGATTAAAGGGTGATAACAACAACAAGGGAAATATTTCCTCATAGACTTGAAAATATGGATTTTAAGTTTTATTCATTTATTTATTGTTGAGAACAGTTGACCTCATATTTTGGACAGCATGTTTTTTGGATATATGAGTAATGTATTTTTCAAAATAATGTCAAATATCAATGAGATAAATTGCAAAACATGCATGTGATAATGGGAGTCACAAGGGGTCCCACCTACTGGTTATTATTTACTTAAAACCATTATTATGATTTATTACTTTCCCCTCTAATTAAAAATTTGGTTGAGTTTTTATTTGACTTAACTAATGAGGTAGTTCAACTACTTCAACCGATTCTAATTTTCTTAAAGGAAAAAGGAAATGAAGGAACACGAGGGGATAGAAGGATAAGCATAGTAAGGTTTTCTCTTTGAATTTGTGTTGAGATAGTTCAGTTTTCATTCATTCCTTAATTGATCATAAGCCTAATTTTTTTTTATGATAGTGGGGTCTTATTGTAGGCAGCAAGATGCAGGGCTGAATTACATCATTCAGACACTTGTTTTTCATAGGTATTGATCTATCTTTGATAGTATGTGTAGACTTGTTTGTTTGTGAAATAGTTTTCATGACTGACGAAGGCTATTGTGTAGAGTCGAGTGGGTAGAAATCTGTGGCAAGTTGATCTAGATTTTAGAATTCAGTTTTTTTTTCTGTCAGAGGTCCTTTTGTATGTTTCATCGAGGACGTCTAAAATTGACTTTGGTCCAAAACTTCTTCACGAAATTTTGTAAAGAGAATGACTCTTTGATGAATTGGAATGAAATAAAGGATTTCTTTATGTCTCATCTGTCTTGATTATCATCTTGGTGTCTTTACTTCTGTCACTACATTTATTTAAACAATTGTTATATTCAGAAAATGTTATAAATAATGAAGTTTCCAGCAAGATTTTATTTAGAAAAAGACTAGCCTAAGCACTTGTAATCAATACTTGTGAGTTAGGATATTATTTTTGATGGCTATAAACATAGGGTGACATTCCCATCTATTTTGTTTTAGCCAAGCAAAATCTGAAAATGCTTGAGTAAGATTATTTCATATATTTTCCTCAACAGACATCAAATTTGGAATTAATCTTACTATACTAAGCAGAAAGTTTGCAACCAAAATACAAGAATAATTTGAAATGTCTATGCTGGGAGAATTGTCCTTCTTCTTAGGTTTACAAGTAACTCAAACAGAAAAAGGAATATTTGTTTCCCAAGAAAAATTTATGAAGGAAATGCTTAAGAAAATCCAAATGGAAGATAGTAATTCTATGAGTGCTCCCATGGTCATTGGATATAAACTAAGCCTAGAAGATGACTAACCAAAAGTGGACCAAACAATGTACATATCAATGGTTGGAAGTCTACTCTATTCATCAGCAAAAAGACCTGACATCATGCAGGTTATAGGACTCGTAGGGATATTTCAATATGCACCTAAAGAAACTCACTTAAAATAAGTAAAGAGAATATTAAGATATCTTAAATGTACATTAGAACTTGGATTATGGTATCCAAAAGATAAATACTTCAATCTAGCTGCACACACTGATGCAGATTGGGCCGGTGGTATAGATGATAGGAAAAGAACCAGTGGAGGATCATTATTTTTAGTAAAGTGTATGGTAGCATGGATAAGTAAGAAAAAAACATCCACATCACTCTCCATAGCAGAGGCAAAATACATTGTTGTTGCATCCTGCTACACACAAGTTCTTTGGGTGAAGGAATCATTAGAAGATTTACAAATAAGATATGATGATCCCATTACTATTAATTGTGATAACACTAGTGCCATAAGTATCTATAAAAATCCAGTAATGCATTCTAAAACAAAACACATTCCAATTAAATATCATTTCCTAAGAGATCATGTTACCCAAAAGGTGATTAAAATAATGTATGTGGACACCAAAGAACAAATTGCAGACATATTCACAAAATTGTTACCCATGAGTACTTTTGAAAATCTTCTACAAAAATTGGGATAATTCACATACCTCATTAAAATCATAAAAATTGTATCAGAATAAAAGGGGCACATGGTCAGGGGGAACATTTCCACAAGGGGGTGAATAAATATCCCTTCCAACATTGTTGTCAAAGGGGGAGGAAATTGATAAGTAGCAGAAATAAAAATATTTCAAAGAAAGGTTTGTCATCAATTCCAAAGGGGGAGAATGTTGGACAAAATGGTATGATATTGCCATTGATGTCAACAGGGTGCAAAAGAATTCAGTACAAACCCAAATCTCAGAAGGAAGAAAATTAATCGAATCTCAGAAGAGATGACGCATAGGATTTGTTCATTCTTATTTCGAGACAATCCAGGATCATTAGATAGAGGCAAGGTCAAAGGTTGGGAAGGATTAATTATCAACCATCAGATATGAAGCAGGAGCTTAGGATGATCTCGCCAGCCGTTAGATAAAGGAGGGACTTCAGATGAATTCTCAACCATCCAATCAAGTTTAGTGAAAGGACAGTGTAAGACACAATATATCGGAGTCTCGGATTAAAAGAAATCATGCAGACCGTTGATCTAATATCTCCTCAAGAGCAATATGAGTCATTGGATCAGGTGGTCAACTTCAGCGCTGACCACTCCGGTGAAAAATATTCTAGAACTCCGGTCAACTCCAACACTGACCACTTTGGTGAAAAGGAGTCTAGAACAGGTAAAATTTCCTGAAGGTTGAAGCCCTGAAGTCACAAACTATGTTCAACTCTGGCATTGACCACTCTGATGAAAAGGAGTCTAAAACAAGTAAGTTTACCCAAAGGCCGAAGCCCCGAAGTCATGAACCCCCATCGACCTTCGGATCAAGGGAAGAATAGGAAATATCGTCAACCATTGATCTATTCATAGTGCACCAAGGAAGAAGGTGGTCAACTCCGACCTTGACCTACTCTGAGGTTCCAAAATAAAGGAAGGCCATAGGATCAAGACAAGTTGAAAATATACAGTGTTATATCTATTCGAAACTTCAGCAATAATAGAAGGATAATACAAAAGTGTCAAAACTCTCGAAGCCATGAAGTACCGAAGTCATGAAGTAAGACATGTGGAAAAATACAAATATGACACATGGCCCAATCAAATGGTGTCAAGTGTCAAGATCGATGTGGCACATAAGGACTGTAAAATTCACAAATCAGGGTGACACGTGGAAGCCACTTAGCTAGTTCCACATCAACAGTGACGTCAGCAAGAAATGTCACTGCAGGAGTACATCCTTTGGGGATATCTAGCTTCTCCTACCAACAAAACTACCCGAAGCGCCAAAGGCCAAAGTCATGAATAGTCAAATACTTGGAGAGCGAAATCTCCTTTATGCATAATTCTACGGTCCCAGCTCCTATATATATAAAGGTTATCAAGCAAGGAGTGTTGATACACCCTTTAGAAAAAAAATCTCCAGATGAGTTGAAAGATTGCAATGTACTGAGTCCCGAAATGTTGAAGTCCCGAAATGAACGAGTATCATCCATATCAAACATGAAAATAAAATGTGACTATCAATCTTGATAAGTGACTAAGCACTCATTTGTCTTAGCACTTAGACACCACCTATGGTCATATGGAATAGATGTCTTGAAAGTGCATCTGTGTGAATTTAACATACAAAGGAAGAATTTATCCTCTGTCATGAAGAAACTTTGAACCAGACAGGATCTGGATTCTGTCCTAATTGATATTAAGTGATCAAATACATCTAATGCATTGGAAAGCTAATCAAAAAGCTCAAATATGATCTGGTAGAGAACTGGGGACATAGCATAAGCTTAAGAAAAAAATAAAAAGGCGTGAGATCAAATTAAAAGAAATCGATCCATACTTGTGATCGATTTATGAAAAATCCCTCTTACTAAATTGAAAATATTTCATGTTAAATGGGTGAATAAAATAGAGGGAGATATTAATTCTAAATTAAAAGACAAATGTTATTACTGTTAATTTAAATGAAGAGGTGCAATAGTCCAAACAAAGGGACACAATGCTTCAACACTCACACTAGTAGGAAGACTATATAAGCAAGAAATAACGGTGAAGAAGATGTGTCTCTGCAGTCAAGATCAAATATCAAAAGAAGAAGTAGATTCCAAAGAAGAAGAATTGATGATACTTATGCAGTGAGGGTGGAAGGGAGGAGCAAGGAAGGATTCATATCCTTTACTAAGTAAAGTGTGATTAAAATGGAGTTGGTGCTTCCTAGGGTTGGTTCCCTAGAAACAAGGGAGTTGGTTCTTACTAGGGTTGATGCCCTAAAGAAAGGGGAGTTGGTGCTTCCTAGGGTTGGTTCCCTAAAGACAAAGGAGTTGGTTCTTCCTAGGGTTGGTGCCCTAAAACAAGGGAGTTGGTGCTTCCTAGGGTTGGTGCCCTAAAGAAGGGGATTTGTGTCTCCTAGAGTTGGTGCTCTAAAAAGGATTGGTGTCCTTCACTATCTCATATTATTATTTATAAAACCTTGTAATTTATGTTAATTATATTTATATAATCAATTTTAAATACAAGTCCATTGTTGATCTTTGTGGTGATTAATAAAATATCAGAGTAATTTCTAATTGTTTAAAAAGAGGTAATATTGATTCATCCCCCCCCTTAGTATTTCCAACAGTAAATACTCCATATCCCTAAAAGGAACTAATATTCAATCTTTCTTATAGTGAAAATGATCAACAAACACTCTATTTCAATTCTCTCAAGCTTCCTACTAACTTTTCTAACACTAACTTGAGATAACTGACTAATAAAATTGTTTTTGTTGCAAAAAAATTCTACAACCATCTTAACTTAATCTAATTTTATGCATACATTTCTCTAATAGTGGCCTAACATACCCATAAATTGCATCTAACAATTGGATAATGGTCTATTGAGTGAATGCAAAATTTTCATGGTCAATTGTTGCAATCTTGAAGTGTAATTTTTGTTGATATTGTAATTTAGCTATTGGTGTTGTTCTGTTATTAATTGTAGCAATACTATAACATCCATAACATATTTCACTATCTAGTGTATTAAAGAGGTTATATTTGCATGCTTGTACTTGGAATTCATCATATGTATGGTATAAGTGTTCATGTTCTGGGAAGGTACTCAAATCATCTTATTACCTCTTATTTCTCCTTGACCTAGACCTTGAATTAGGTGATCAAGAGAGAGGGCAGTAGGATTGGCTAACAAACTTGCTACTTTGATCCCTTGAGTTCATCAGGGAAGTGTCCCCTATGGTGGACTTCCTCCATCACTAAAACATGGGGATTTCTTACTAAGGTGGCAATGGTAGGATTTCATGTAGTTACGCAATATTTGGGGATATTGTGTTGGGATTTTCACAACTACAAATATTGCGGTAGCGGGTCTCTAAAATTCCATCCATTCATCTGCATCCCTTCTCATCCCAAAGATATATTTCGAACAAGGTGATATTTTTCTGTAAGTCTAACCAGTTTTTTAGGGGGGGAATATCTTGCGTCGTCAAAATGGGGTGCATTCCCATAATGTTATCCTACCAGAATTCTATTTGTTTCTTATTCTGAGGGGTCCATGTGAGATTAGAAAAGAGTATAGGAAGGGATGCATGGATAATATACATATTTTAGAACAATCATAAGGGGGGGTGGATCATCAAGACATCTCAAGTGGGATATGGGAAAGTATTTATGGTTTAAAACAATTTTCCACCATTCCTTCTGTCAAGTAACAAGTCTCCATGAGATATTAGCACCAAGGGATTTATTCATAATGATGGGGTCCCTTATCCCAATTCCTCCATTATATTTAGGGGCTCGAACCACATTTCAACTCACCAGATGAAATCATTTAGAATTTGATTTTCCTCCCTACCAGAGGAATGGACAGATTTCTCGGGCGAGAGCAAGGAAAAAGGAGGCAGGAGAAAGAAAATATAAGAACTGATAAATCGATAGGGAACTTAATATAGATTTGATGAGGAAAATTATGCCAATTGGATTGATCCAACGCACTCCCCATTGAGTAAATTTATATTTGATCTTATCCAAGGTGGGATGCCATGAGGTTGAAGTCAGTGGTTTGAGGCTCAATAAAATTGCCAAATATTTAAACGATTGTCATTTTTCGTTAAATGGGAAGCTAAGAATCATGGTTATCGCACCAGTATGATTGAGATTAGTATTCCAAGTAAATAGATGGGTTTTAGAATTATTGGCTAGGCCCCTATAAGCATTAGTGAACATATCTAGAATAGCTTTGAATTTGGAAGCGAGGACAGTGGAGGTTGCACTGATGAGAAGGGTGTCATTAGCAAATTGAGAATGGTTGATCCTTTTAGAATGCCTCACAATTTTAATGCCATGAATGATTTTTTATTTTATATCATGCTCTAGCGACATGCTAAGAGCTTCATCCATGAGAATGTAAATCAAAGGGGAGAGGGGACAACCCTGGCACAACCCTCTGGAGGCTTGAAAGAATAAGGTGCGGAAACCATTAAAAAGGGAGGTGATCGAAGGGGAAGTAAAGTAGGCATAAACCCATTTTAGGAAGTTTTCATCAAAGTCAAAATTTCTTAATACTTCTAAGAGGAATTTATGCCTTCCCTTGTCAAAGGAATTAGCCATGTCTAGCTTGACTATCATGCGTTTTTCCTTTATTATTTTTTTTGAGTGGATGGATTCCTAGACTAGGATAATGTTATCAATAATCTATATTTTTTCCACAAAGCCTCCTTGGTTGGGGAAGATGAGCTTAGTTAGGAGTATTTTTATTCTATTAGCTATGACTTTTGAGATAATCTTATAACAGACATTACAGAGAGAGAGAGGTCTAAATATTGAGAAGGAGGAGGGGTTTACCTCTTTGGGGATTGTTGTGCCAGCAAAACACCCTCCTAATTTATTTGTTTTCCTTTTATTTAAGAGAAAAAATTGGGCCCCCCTACCAAAATTTTCTATTGGAAATCCTCTCGGACTCTCTCATGCAAATGGAAAATACCAAGTCTCTCTTCTCACTCTCCATAATTTACCATTTTAGTGATTTTAAAGAAGACTGTATCTCGTTGATACATTGTATATTGGTGAGATTCATCTTTCCTTCATCAATAAACTGTGTACCGGTGAGCATCCTCTTTCCTTCATCAATACATTGTGTATTGGTGAGAATCCTCTTTCCCTCATCGATATAGGTTGTATTGGTGTAATGTACCAGATGTAATATAATATGCAAAAACAGGAATATTCGGCAGATATCAATGGAACAACAGAATATTGAGAAGAGCAACATTAGAAATGGTACCTTTATTCAAAGAAAAAAATGTTCACTTGCCTCTTTGAGGGGGAGAAATCCATCAAAGTAGAGCTCTATTATAATAATTCTCAAGACAAAAAATTCACATTCATCCTACTCTTATTTATACTAATTATATATTCTAAAGAACATTATAGAGGAATATATTTCTAGAAGTGAAAGATTATATTAGGTCTTCTTACATTGACTTGTTCACATTTATTAAATAGGCCTTATAAACTAATTCCAGCCTTTATTACATGGAAAATATATTATTCTACCTAATGAGGGGTTAGGGAGATGTTGACTCTAAAATTCTCCCATAACTCTGTTTTCAATATACTATACTTAGAAAATTTTCATCTCCCATAATACTTGTCTTTCCTTCAGAGCGGCAGAATCGCAATAAGCATAACCCATTTTCATTCTATAAGTACACCTTCATCCATTGATATCCATACTAAGTTTCTTTTTAGAGTCGTGGAAGCAGAGTTTCTTTATTTTCTTTTAAGAACCACCTTTCCTCCATCCGTCGATTTCAATTACTTAGTCTCTTTTTAAGAATCCCTTCACGACCGTGGAAGAGGAGATTCTTGTATTCACCCAATCCCTTTTCTATTTTCTCCATCTACGTGATTATTGGTAATTAGAAACTTTTTCGATTTTTTTCATTATAACCACGTAAGTGGAGGTTACGTCTTTCAAAATTTCAATACTCATTCTTCCGCTCCGTCAAAATATTTTTTCCCATGTCACGGTAATCAAAGAAACATTTAATTTTTGGCTTGTGTGAAGTTAATATGTCATGATCATTTTTTATATAGTGAGTTCATCGATGTTAACTTCATAAATTCAAATATAATTCATATAACTTCTCCCTCGAAACAAAATATCCAATCAACTTAAATAGGGAACATAATATTCCATAATCACGGGATTCCTATGCATCCAGCGATAATCACAGAAGAATATGGAAAAAGGAATATAAAGCTTATGCGGTGACACACTAAACACATTTGCACAAGAAAATTCAAAGAATCATTAGTCCAAAGTCTACAAGAAATATTTTTCAGAAAGGAACGATAATCATGTATGGACATCCGGGATAGTTCGAGTAGGTTGTGTTCCAGAAGTATTTGATACAAAGGATTTAGTGATATGGTGTACTGATAACTTTGAGAAATACCAGAGGATTATCAAAATGAATGGGTGCTCATCGATGGTCGCCTACTTTCAAACAGAAGCTCAAATTGCCAAAGCCAACTGTAATATTTAAAGTCGAGGAAGCTAGGAATTTTATCAAAGATAAAAATTGAGGTAGAGATATATTACCACAATGCCTGGAGGACCCCTTAACAATGCTAGAGGATTTATCTCTAATAAAGGTTAGTCAGCTCAAGAAACCCTACAAAGAAATTGCCTAGATTTTAGCTATAATTTTCAAGTTGGATTCCACTCTTGCTATTCCCAGATTGGCTCTATATATTTTGTATTAATTTGTTCAAGGAAAAAGTTTTTTTGATTGGTAAAAGATTATATCCACGGAAATAAGATCTT
The DNA here is from genome assembly GCA_010110895.2 of Picea sitchensis. NCBI lineage: Eukaryota > Viridiplantae > Streptophyta > Pinopsida > Pinales > Pinaceae > Picea > Picea sitchensis. Next base: position 68,030 of record SNQJ01S0016802.1, on the reverse strand, counting down.
AGCTGTAAAATTTTAAGAAAGATAGAAAATTATTTATGTCTGGGTATTTTGTTTTCACTATCATTGACAGCCATGAATTTCAAGGTCTCCATCTTTCAAAGCAAGTTGATCTCATGAAAGATCCAGTTTATACTTGGTATCCAGATTTATGGAAGAAAAGAGAAATGTACCACTTCTATGAAGTTTATAAATCTTTCCTTTATGTTTTCAAAAGATCAATGTTTGGGGAAAATACTTCTATATTGTCATTAGAAGCGATATCATTTTTAAATAAAAGGGGAGAAGTTGAATATGGTGAAGATTAAAGCATCATTAGAATACATTTCCCCCATGTATCACCTATTTACCTCCCATTTTATGTATCTAATCAAATGTTCATAATAGAAGTTTGTAGACAGTACATATTCTGGGCAAATTTCTTTGCTCAAAGAAAGAAAAAACAATTTATTCAATTTCCATCGAAGGTTGGTAAGATTACAGTAAATAATGCCTCAAAGATTGATGAATTTGTTGTTCAATTTGACCTTTATAAGTTAAAGGTGGTTGAATACGTAAAAGGGTTTCACCCACAACAACGTTTTATGAATCATGTAATTACCATTGGTTTTAGTATCTCATTTATTAACACATACATATATGAGGAGGAAGAAAATGAAGGATACAATTCTCAAGAAAAACTAGTTCAGGACCTGGAAACTATTACAAGTACAAACGAGGCATATAAACAACAATAAAGGTCATAAGTGAAAGGGAATATAAATCTCAAAGTTAATCTCAAAAAAGTGACACACCAAAATGGCATAACCAGAACAGTTTCCTAGATAAACAAAATTATTAAACCAATAATTCAGGGGACGATGATGATCCTGATCATGGTGAAAAGAATATCGATTCAACCCACAAATTACCAGTAGTAAAGAGAAAGGGGTATAAAAATCAAGAATAAATAGAGAAATGCATACCTAATCATTATGTCCTTTTTCAAAACATGGACCTTGACGTTGATATAGAAAATATTGAATTCTCAGAAGATGAGCAAAGAATTATGTCAGGAAAGGAGTTGATTTTCCAAGAAAATATTTTTGATGAAGAAGAATCATTAACCCTTCATAATACATCATTTTATAAGGAGCTAAGAAAACTAGTGTTTCAACCTATAAATTCAAGAGGAAAAGGGGTCAAATATTCAACAATGGATTTAAGAGGGGTTTCAGCATCCAAACTTTCAAAAATACATATGGTCACTGGAAATGCCCCCTAGATATATCAATTGATGATATGGAAGCCGAAAATGAAAGATTAAAAAACAAAGTCGAGGAATTAGATAAATCTTTGATTCCACCCCCAATATTTGCAAAACCACTTGTTTTTGTTCAACTCAGGATGAATCCCAATGGCTTGCCTGAATCCAGTTCTAAATGGAGAGGAACACCCAGTCTCCTTTTTGCAGTAAGGAAATTTGTTGAAGAAAATATCAATAAGAGGATGTATCTTGTCCTTGAAGCTTGGGATAGCAATAATAATATCATGACTTTTGGCTTAAAGTTACATAGTTTCAAAGAATATCTTCAGGTTGATTATGAAAATGATGAATATTTTTACAAGAATGAGCTCACTAACTTTATTCTAAAAATAATGAATATGACAGAGTTGAAAAGAAAGGAAGAAAATTTTCCCCCGCAAGCTAGGGAAAACAACTTAAAGCATGTTGGATTAATAAAATAAATACCTTGAATGAATTGTTGGAAGAATGTAATGAAGTACTTTCTAAAAGAGAGATGTTATATCAAAAATTGACGAAAATTGATTGTTGGCCCTTGACCAAGTTTTGAGGATCCTTGGTCATGTTTGACCTATTTTTGGGACTTCAACAGGCTGTCGAAGGCAGAGAGAAAGACGAAGCGGAGTTCGCAGGATCTCGGCCCCTTTATAGGGCCTATTTGGGTTTTGGGATTATGTAATGGGTATGGAGATGTCGTCCCATGGTTTTACCCATGCTTGGGCCTATTTTGTAATGTATAAATAGAAGTCTAGGCGATGTAAGAAGTAGTGAATGGTGACTAGTAGTGACTAGTCAGTTGCAAGTGTGCTAAGTGATTAGTGCTAAGTGATAAGTGCTAAGTGCTAAGTGGTAATTTCTTTGTGCATATTGTGTGAGGCTTGCAGAGATAAGTGCAAGTGATTGTAAGAGACCGTGGAAGGCTTTGTGCTATAACTCAAGGAAGGAGGATCTAGCGAGGTGCGCAGATCTCCTATCCTTTGCAGAGTTGATTTTGAGGCTTTGTGCATGTAAGAATATTGATTGAAGATAATAAATAAGATGAAGAGTTGGTGGACGTAGCCCCAGGGTGGGGTTGAACCACGTATATCCTATGTCATGAATGATTTGTGCATTTTGGATGTTGTTTTGTTCATGTGATGCAATGCTTAGTGCAATGTTAGATGATAGATGAATCTGATATGATATCTTAGTGATGAATAATGTGAATGAATGCTAGATCTGATCTCTATTAGTATGCTTAGTGCTTGAATCTATTGAATCTATGTGAATAATGCGTTGATTTATTGTTAGGGTTTAGTTACGCTGTAAACTAAGAATGAATATTGATTAATCATAATTGCTAAGTGCTCTGTTAAGGTGTTACAATCACATATTTGTGTCCCAGCTAAGGTTGCAGACATCTGAGTCCTGCAACCACCCCTTCCTCTACCTCGAGTGAAACTTCATCTACTTCGCGGGTGTTTCCAAAAGCGTCGATAGTTAGGGTTTTGTTGGTGCATCGTTGTAGCGTTGAACCCTAGGTCTTCCCCTGTGCCAACAAATGGTTCCGTTACCAGGACCTGAAATTGTGATTGCTGGGAACTGAGGAATAAGAAGCTATGTGTGAATATCTAACCCGAAATTGTGAAAGCTCTATGCATAGATCTATTTCCCTAGTGTGCAGTTCTCTACTTGGATTGTGAAACTATGCGCTAAGAAGAGAAGTCTGATATGAATAAAAGAGGTAAGATCTTGAAGCCTTGTGCTTTGAAAGAGGTAAGAATAGTAAAAGGTTTTAGATCTGGAAGCTTTGTGCTCTGCTGAAAGTAAGATAAGTAGAAGTTTTTTTTCAAAAATATGGATCTAGGTATGTTTGATAAATTTTGTCCTAGCTAGAAGAAAGAAGATTTGATACAAGTGAATCTGATATGAATAGTCAAAGATATGTTATTCCTATGCATAGAAAGAATGTTTGGACTAAAACATGGATGCAGGACCCTAGAAAGAATTTTTTGTAGGTTAGCTACCATGATCCTAGTGTGCAGTATAGGAAAGGATGGGGATCATTTAAGAGAAAGAGAGGATTAACTCTTTGTTACAGTTACATAAGACTGGAACATCTTGCTAAGGAATTCCCTAGTAGAAGACCTAGTTGTCTTTGTTGTAAAGCTATGGACCATGAAGTTTTAGATTGCCCTAGAATGATTGCTAAACTTGAAAGAATGAATATGAGACAAGAATACCATGAGAAAGGTCAAGACACTAAGACCATGGCAGAAGCCCAAAAAGAATCAGAGGATATATTGTTACAAATGAAAGAAACCCTAAATGACCACTGAAATATCAACTTATCAGAGATCTTCAAAGAAAAAGAGTGCATAGAAGCAAGAATAGGAGACTTAGACATTGACTGTATTCTGGATGAAGAAACACATGTGAATATTATGACAGAAAGAACTTGGGAAACTTTAGGAAAGCCTGTTATGATTCCTTCATTGGGAGGAATAGGATTATTTAGAGGAAAGTTGATAAACCTACATGGAAAGCTCACCCAGATATCTATGAGTTCTCGTGGAAATTCGACAGAGGAAGAGTTTGAGGTTGTTAAATTTATTGAGAACAGAATCCCATTTGCTATATTACTAGGAAAACCTTGGATTGAAAGGGATTAGGACAGAAGGAAATAAGAAGAAGTCTTAGAGTAGAAGAAGCAAGAGTTGAAATATTTCATGACTAGGAGGATCGCACACTTGATTGAAGAACGGGAGAACAAATTGAAGCTATTTAGAACTAGAAACTTCGATGTTGAAGTTGAAAGAACACAAGAAGACTCACAGAAGACTGAAGCACCTACCCAGATAGAGAAGAAGTATTGCCCTTGAATCCTAAGAAAGAATCTCAACAACGCGAAGTTACTATGCCAAGAGGAGATAAGAATCAAAATAGAAAAATGAATACTGAGACGAAGCTCACTGGAAAGAAGGCTAGAAAACTAAGTAAGAAGAGATCAAAGATCGAAAAGTTACAAAAGGTTCTAGAGGGAACTTCGCAGAAGGAAAATTTTCAAAAATGGAACTTCGTCGGGATAGAAGAACAGCGCCACATGGAACTTCGCCATGGCGAAGAAATATAGTCATTGGAAACAGTATAACCATTAGACTGATGCTCTGAATAGGTTGAATAGAATTTATGGTAAGAAATCTCACCATCATACCGTTGGGACCGCACCGTAACGGAAAGAACCGAATTAATGAAGGCTTCTCACCCATTGGAGAGATTTGTTTCCTAAGTTATCTAATTATTCCATCGATCCTTGCACCAAGAACACTTTTTCCAATCGTGATTATATAAGCTTGTAGATCAGTTGATTTTTCACAGTGATCATCGAGCTATCACCATCCATCTCATTGCATTGAGTAGTTACTCTTCAAACCCGATATATTCAACCACAAGCATGTATGTCCGAAGAACTTAGCAGAGTCGAAGAGTCTGTGAAGGAGGTACTCATCGACCTTATGACTGAAAGAGTAATGTTTGAAAGGGTAATGTATGTGGGTGTACAAGCATCATCGACGAGAGGAGTGAAAGCCTCTCTGTCGACCGCTCGTGGATCCGAGCCATCCTGAGTCATAACAGAAAAGAGAACCAAGCACAGAGATGACCTAGAAAATGCAAAGATAATCCCAACCATCTTACCTGACTACATATTGCCTCTAGTCGGCCCGGTGAGTCATGATAGTGTGCTGAGAGATTTTGATTACACCGTGGTTACTGCGTACCTCCCAAAGGGAATACGCGCAGTTAGAGCGCAGTAGGACAAGATCGCAACGTTGAAGTTCAGCGACTTCAACCTAGGATACCGTAAGAACCATACACTATTACATATAGGCTAAAAAATCGACGAACTATTACGATGATTGTGATAAAATCAATTTTTTTGTCAAAAAAAAAAATTAAAAAATGAAATTTTACTATTTTTTTTTAAATTAGTCCCGATAACGTCGGATTTTCGACGTGTTCTAAGGTAGTTGGAAGTACGATGCTCAGTTCCAACACTTTAATATAGTCATTTTTAGGTCAACATAACGGGCATTGACTTCGAAATGGGCAACCTTAATTTACAGTTATAGTCATCGGAATTCCGACGATGACGAATCTATAAATTAGTTAATTCGAACTGAATTTCAACTAATTTGTTATAGTTGTGACATGTTTTATGTGTTATAGCTCTACTAATCTTCATTTTTGTGTCAAGGTTTGCTTTCTTATTAAGATATCAAACTGATCTTTGATCTACAAAGCTTAGTTTTGTGATCATTGTTCAAGGCGTGCAAGAGGATTTTAGACTTTGAAGGTTAGTTAAATATTTTTTTTATTTTGTCTCATTTAATATTTTATAACCTTATACGTTTATGTATATTTTATGTCGTCTGTGAACATGCTAATTTTTCCATGCTTATATGTGACTTGATCTCTTTCCCTAGTTCTATTATGTCGTTTGATTATGTTACTTGGTTATGGTGAAGCTTTGAAGCTTATGTGGTAAAATATATTGTATGGTTTGGTCTATTGCATTTCAAGAATCGAATAGATCTAGCACATCATCACTGAACTTTATAACATAATTGTCTCAATATTTTGGTTGTGGTGAAGAATGTGGATATATTATGGACAAGGTGACGAGAGATGTTATTTCCCTTGCTCTAAATGTGGGAGCACAAAAGTCAGAAGAATTTTAATACAAATAGCTGTAAGACATTGCAGAACCCATGGGCACGTTGAAGGTGGACCGAACGAATATCATCCCTTGGTAAACTATATATTCATTATTATATATTTATATTGATAGTATTTATAAAATTTTATATTGTTTAAATATTTCTTATGTGGTATACTAATTTTGCATGACTGTTTGTAATTATAAAGTCAGGCTGGCCCCCTAAGCGCCTGAACACACCAAGTACTAGCAGAAATGATGTTGTACTACAAGGTGCCGAGGAATTTGGAGTGTCAAATATTGAAGATCAAGTTAATGATCCTATGGAAGAAGATGAAAATAATAACAATATAGTTGAAGACGATGGGACAAATGAATTGATCCAAGACTTGTTCGCTCGA
>SNQJ01S0016801.1:157932-172813 GCA_010110895.2 Picea sitchensis | reverse complement strand
ACAGTAGTAGGAAAACATTCTTGATCTATGTCAATTATAATAGGATAATTTGTAACAACAAGACAATCTAAATCAACATAAATAAATTCCATTTTATCCAATGGTGAGGAATGTATTATGTTAAGTGTACCCCTATTTCATTCATTAAGAACATGATCAACATGCGGGTTTTTCTCCATAGCTTCCTCCATTTCTTATGATTACGAAGAAGAGATAGGATAATGGAAACATGGCATAACCATTGGTGTGACCCGAAGTGTCCCATTATCAACAGAAAAATCCTCCTCTTGGTCATCTACACACAAATATGAACTTGGATTTACAACATAAGAGGTCTATTCTTTGTCACAAGGAAATAAATGGGGACTGGAGTGATGGGAGGATACATATATTTCTTCCAAAAAAAAATTCTCTCTCTAAACAACACCTCCGAGAGTAAAGAAAGATCCAGAGATATGGAGTCCAACCAAAGGATCAATATTTTCAATATTTTCATTTAAATCCAAATCAACATGTAAAGGAACATTAAAATATGGTTTAGATTCTTCATCCACTAGCTAGTCTATTTTATAAGTAAGAGAAACTAAAAAGGGAATCAAATCATGGTTAGAGGGCCGATAATCTAAAGGAAATCTATATCAAATATGAGTAAATATGATAAAAAAAAATATTTAAAAGACTAATCTTTGTTCTTCCTAAGCTCTAAAATTTCTTCACACAATTAATCATAATCATACTTCTCAAAATCATGCAAAAATTCATGGATAAATTGTTCCCTTGTGTGAATAGAGGCAGTTGGTAAAGTCTTGCACCATATGTTGACCCGACCTATGAAAGTGAAAGTGAACAACCTGAAAATGGCACTTCCATTAGTGATATTATGAGAACTACAAAATTTCCAAAATTGAAAAGCATGTTTAGATGCATCTGTCTCACCCTTTCCATCGAATTTCATTTTTTACGAGAAATGTGAAATATTTATAGGAGGTTTGGGAGGTATAATACCAGAAAAACATCTCCATAAAGGGATATGGGATGGATCCATTAGTAAATTAAAAAAAATTAATAAGAATGACTTCAGAGGATCAACTTGTCATTTGTCCCTCCTTCTAATTCCATTTCTATTAATGAGTCTGAATGGCCCGTCAAGAAGGTAAGGGAGAGCACTCGATGACCTAATCTCATTTGGTGTAGAATTTTCGACGAGTATGTAGGCCTCATTTCCTCTCAAAATTACTATCCCCAAAGAGTTCTAGTTATTCCTAAGTATAATCTAACTAAAAGTGAACCAATCTAAGCTAACTAATTCTAACCTATCCTCAGAGAAAAAATACAGGAATTAGTACACTGAGGGATAATATCATTAGAACTAAAAATAATTAATTTATTCTAATGAAAATTGATAACAATGATGCTACAAATACATGTACAATTTGGTGTACAATGCATTCATAACATTATTTCTGTACTCATAAGGAAACATATGAAAACATGAGCATATAGAACAAAGTGAAGAAATAGTTCATGCAACATAATTCTATGCTACTCAAGTAGAATATAAATGCACAAAGAATAGTCTCATGTAAATCTACCCAAATCACAAGTTTCCATAATTTCTCTTTCTCTTGATCATTCAGAAGTAACAATATCTCCTTTCAATACGAAGGGAAAATATATCCCTTTTTATATTCAATTAGATCTCTTTTATAAAACAAGAGAGACTCTTCAGCTCTCTTGGTTGTTTGCTTCATTTTCCCTTAATTTCTCTTACATTTTTAAAACTAAATATGCAAGAGTTACAAATGCAAGTTGGAGAGTCTCATGGGTGGTTATATTTTCCGTGGGGCACTTTACAAATTATATTAAGTAAATACGATATTCATTTTGTTTGTTGGTGTTATATTTTGAATTCCTCAAGTTATTTTGATCATTTATGGTGTTTTCTTGCTAATTAATATCTTTTGATCTTATTATCCTCTACCTCAACATTCCATCGAGCAATTTTGGGCTTGATTTCGATGCATGTAGTTTGATATATCACCGTTGCAACATAACATCACCCGTTATTCAACCAAATTCAGGTTTCTTATGTGATTTACATTTTTGGACAATTGTTTCTCTCAGTATTCCAATACTTTTTGTCCCATCCAATTATTTTTTATTATATCTTTCCGAAGAGCTATCTCGGGCTTAATTTTGTTTCTCATATCCCCATATATGGCTTCTTAAAGTCTATATAGTCATTTCTACCGCTAAATCTGTGGTCTGTTGTTTTCTACATTTTCTAATATTCTTTGACACTTTTATGGATTGAAAACCTTTGCTACTACATTCCTCATCCTGATACTTTTCCAATGAGGTATCATGGGCTCAATTCTGACACATGTAGCCCAAGTTATGTCTCTTTGAAAAATTTCATTGAGCAGTCATTGATCATGTCTGTGGGTGAATCTGGGTTGTTGATTCTTAACCTACAAACAAAAATCCCTCATGTACAACAGACTTCAACACTTGGATATTTAAATGGGTTTATCCCCTATACATAGTGTGAATAAGAACCTAGGAGGGCATAGGACCTCTGGTTTGTAATATAATTTTAACTAATTTCACTCCTAATAAAAAAACAATTAATTACATGAACCTAGATTAATTATAATTAATAAACACAATTAATAAAATTAATGATATTCTAAATGAAATAAGAATATAAATAATTTAATTATTATTATACAACAAAATGCCACACCTATGCATTTGTTCCATGACCTAACCCTTTCCCTTCGCTTGCTAGAAAAAATCCCAAACTTGCCTCATGAAAATCATCTAAAAAACATGTCTTTTGCACATATACCTGTAGATGACCTCAATAAATGGAAAAAATAAAATAATTCTGAGTTTTCGGGTAGGTTTTTCAGTTGGGATTGTTTCCCAATGTCCCCATGCTCGTACAAAATGGATTCCAACTCCCCCAACCTCTTGAGGAATATATAAAATCACTATTGAGGGATATAATGAGAACATGACTTTTGGGGTAAGGTTATGCTGCTAACATCTAGCGAGATTCCCTATCCTTATTATCCTCCGAGTGACATTCCCCAATATGGAAACTCCTTTTCCAGTACCGATTTCCTTCTTATATAGTGATAGGGTGTTTCCTTATCCCTATTTGGGGTATCTAAGGAAGAGTATTGTGGTTGAGTAGATGCTTGAAGGATTTGTGGAAGAACCTAGGAAGTTGGCTCTGAAGTAGTGTTGAAAGAGAGTTAGGTTGTAATTAACCTTCATATTTGGTGCCAATAGAAGAGATTTATTTCCCTCCAAATTTTGTGTTCCTTGCAACATTGTGTGTCTTTGTTTATCATATTTTCTTTAATATAGTACATGACATGTATACTGTTTGATCATATAAATACCTCGTAGCAGTGCTTGTCTTGATTTTATTTTGTAGTATGGTTCTGACAAATTATCAGTAGCTCTTCAAAAACCAAGAGCGAGGATCAACATAAAATAAGAGACTTAAGGTGAAATCTTTCTCTGTCCTTGTTTCCCTACTTTCTCCTAGCAAAAGTAGTTGTTATTTAAGTTTTTTATACTTGTCTATCATGAAATATTTTAGTCTTCTCAATACAGTCTTGATCTGTCGTTATTTTCCCCAAATTCATGAGGGAAATATTGTGTCAACTTAATTGGTGACCATGCTAGGGAATTCTCCTAGTTTGGGTCACTTTGTTTAGGGTCCATTCCTTGTTTCTTTCCTTGTTGTGTTTTTTGTATTTTCTCAGTTTTTTCATTGAGTTTTTAGCCTCTCGGAAATTGTTGTCAAGTCCCAAAGCCCTCTTTATTAGAGTGTATTTTTTATTTTTTTGAGCTTTCCTAGCCATTCGTGTGTTGTTGTTCTACATCCCATGTACATCTCTGAGTTTCACTTCTACAACCCACAGATATCCATGAGTTTCACTACATACAGTCACAGACCTGTGTTAAATTAGATTTTTTTTTAAATTTCCTCTTTATTTATGGGTTTAGGGCTTGGTTTTCTCAGTTGTTTGGGTTATCCTGAGTCTTTGCTTGGATTTGCTTTGTTGAATTATGAAAGTGTTTTATACAGAAAAAATATATATATATATATCTTTCTTGAGTTATTTTGTATAAGGTTTGTGTAGTTGATTGGATGATTAGCCTTGTTTGTATGAACGTCCAAACTCATTGAGTTTTCAATGGTTTTCTGGCTAAGAATTTTTTGTCTCTTTACCTAATTTTCCTTTTTTTAAAAAGAAAAATTGCAATTCTTTGTTTTTATTTCTTTTGTAAATGAAAAAGAACAAAAATATTCTTGTTTTCTTACATCTCCTTTCTTGAACCCTTTCCTCTCATCATTACAAGAAAATAGTTGGTTATTTAGCATTCAGGTAGTTGCATTTCCATAGCACTTTGGTAGTGGTAGCCTTGTATTGGAAAAAGAAAAGAATCTAGTAGTGCAAGTTTTGAATTCTTGTTTCTATTTAGGTTTTCAAAAATAAAGTTGTAGTATGCATATCAAGGTGTCTTAAATATTGAATTCAAAGTGTTTTTCTTTCATTGAAAAGAAAAAGAGTTTTCTTTGTAAGCATAATTGCATCCATTTTTCATTTGAGAAACTACACCATGTTCTTATTTGGCATTACTTTTGGAGTTAGTATGAACATTGCCAAACTTGCATCCACATCCTTTTTGAGTAAAGAAAATACCATTAAATATGAGAAATATTAATTAATTACCCATACCATTTCTGGTTATAAGAAAAACGTAAACGAAGTTGAGGGAAGGAAAAGATGATGAAGGATTACTTTATATCTGATGGGTTCCCTCAAAAAATAGAAGGGTCTACCATTAAAATGGTATTCAAAACCTTTCTCAAAACACAATCCTTATAATTAAAAACAATGCCCAATATATGAAGGCGAGATTACAGTGAGAAGGAAAATAGTTATATCTATAACTCCGACTAAGAAATAAAATAAATTCTTAAAATAATTACAATTTTAAACAAAAGGTGAAATTACCCTCTTGGAAAACTCAATATATCACAAAGAAAAATCCTTTCACACAATTACATAGATTTTGGACTCAAACCGTATTAATTTTAATTTATACATGACTTTCTTGGAGAAATATTACCTAGAATTGGAGAGTGGGTAACAATGAATCACCCTTGTATTGACATCACACTTGGGAGTGGAGTCTATGTGTTCCCAGGGAAAATGCTATCATAAAATGAGAAGAGAAAAAAGGTTAATAACTCCAGACATAAACCTCACAGAACATCAATGTAAAAGGTGGAAAAATCTCTTTGAATCTATTTCAGAAACCCAGAAGACCTCGAGCCCATCCCCTTGTACTTCATCCTGAAAATTAAAAACATCGTGTACCTCGTCATAGGGGAGATAAGTGAAAACAGTGACATGGGCGTGAATGGATAGTCGATACACATGACTTCCAAACTATCTGAATAAGGATTAATGACACATTTATGTTTACCACAACCTCACCAACTCTCCCTCTCATGTTTGAAAACCATGAAATAAGACTACAATTCATTCTAGTTATTAGTCCCTGCCATGGGACTATAGCAATGAGTTTTCTTTTGATGTGACATTAATTTTCCTTTTACCATAAATTTGTGTATGCAATGTAATGTTTAACATAGGAAAACAAATATATATTTTTGGATATAATAAAAATATTTGTGTTTCTCATTTCTAATTAGTTGATAGAATTGAAGTGTTATTTCTCCCTTCAAGTCTTTCAATATGTAGAATTAATCACATAATCAATGAATTTCATGAATCACCACATCTAAATATAAAAAGTTGTACTATGTATTTATTATTATACATTATTATATTTATTATCTAATATATTATTTATTATTATATTTATTATCTAATATATTATTTATTATTATATTTATATTATAATTATGACTATTATAGTTCCATTCAACTTACGATTCATTATAAACTTTGAATAACAAACAATCCTCAATTATTATCTTTTGACAAAAAATATTCATTACTTGTGCATTTAGTTATATTAAGTTTCATTGTTTAACATGTATTTCCCAACTAACTTGGCAGGGACTGTGTTTCCATGCAACCCTTGTTTCTCTACATGTAGCATCCTAATTCTTGTCTATTACCCCATCGATTTTAAACTTTTTCAAAACATTAAACCCTTGTCGATATGATGGATATGAATTCGAGGGTATTGGAGGGAATTTGTTTGATAGTCGACTATAAAAATGAATTTTTATAGGTTCCCATGGTCTCTCTAGTAGTAACTTTTATTAGAACTTTAAAACCATAATTTTATAGTAGAATAAAATAATGAGGTTAAACAAGTTTATTTGAAAGGTTGCATGACCTTGTAAATTAGTAAGAAATTAAGGGAAGAAATCTAAAGTTTTGGACTATGAGTTAACATTAGATAAAATATAAAGATATTTTTTTTTCAAGATGATGCCTTACTGTAAATAACCATTCAACCTTTTCTAATTCTCTAATTTGGGTTATCAAACTCTATTCTATCATTATAATAATGAGGTAAATAGCTTAGAAACCTTTGAACCTACCTTTCCATTTTTATATAAGGTACAAATCTTAATAATTCCATTAATTTAGCAATTAGGTCCTCTATGGGCATCTGTACTAACTTCAGTTCATAGAATTCTTTAGTATTTCTTTCATAATAGATTTCAAATAAGTATTTTTTCTTGAAGTGTTTCCCGGAATATTCCCATTCCATATTCTTCTCTTTTAGTCCTTTGGCTAATTTTAAGTCTTTCCAGCAGATGTTGGGTTTACCTTTCAAGTTGTAAATAACCATTTGTACTTTCATATTACTAGAATAGTTGTATAGATGGAAGTATTTCTTTATTTAAAGAAACCAAGCTTATGCCCCTCATCAATTTTGAGCTCATCGTCAAATTTTGAAGGTTTGATTTTCTTGAATTATCCATCTAAATGGTCCATTTGTTTTCTTTTCCTTGCTGTAGAGGCATTGTTTTCTATCATGTGTGTGTCATTAGAAGAGTATTTTTATCTTTTTGTTTCATGACTATAATTCTTTGAGGACTTTTTACTAACTTCCTAGTCCATTTCATTATTCCTTAGACTCTTGTTTGTTGCTATACTACGTAACAACATTTCATTAATTTCATGTTGATCTTCATTAATTTCTAGTATTAGCTTGTATTAGAACTTTAAAACCATAATTTATATTAGAATAAAATAATGAGGTTAAACAAGTTTATTTGAAATGTTGTATGGACTTGTAAATTAGTAAGACATCAAGGGAAAAAATCTAAAGTATTGGACTACTAGTTAACATTAGAAGAATATTCTATCATTATAAGACTAAGGTAAATAGCTTACAAACCTTTGAACCTTTACCTTTTCATTTTTTATATAAGGTATGAATCTGAATAATTCCACAAATTTAGCGATTAGGTCCTCCATGGTCATTTGTCCTAACTTCAGTTCATAGAAATATTTAGTCTTTATTTCATAATAGCTTTCAAATAAGTATTTTTTTCTTGAATTGCTTCTTGAAATATTCCCATTCCATATTCTTCTCTTTTAGTCCTTTGGCTAATTTTATGTCTTTCCACCAGATGTTGGCTTTACCTTTTAGGTTGTAAATAACCATTCACACTTTCATATTATTAGAGTATTTGTATATCTGGAAGTATTTATTTATGTCAAGCAACCAAGCTTCTACCTCCTCACCAGTTCTTGACTCACCATCAAATTTTGAAGGTTTGATTTTCTTAAATTATCCATCTAAATGGTCCATCTGTTTTCTTTTCCTTACCATAGAGGCATTGTTTTCTGTCATGCGTGTGTCATTAGAAGAGTATTTTTCTCTTTTTGTTTCATGACTATAATCCTTTGAGGACTTTTTACTAACTTCCTTGTCCATTTCATTATTCCTTGGACTCTTCTTTGTTGCTATACTACATAACAACATTTCATTAATTTCTTGTTGATCTTCCTAAGATTTCTTTAATTTTTCATTATCAACTTTAAACACAAGCAATTCCATGATAATATTCCTCATCATTTCCAACACTTGGGTCATTGAACTTCCTTCGTTGTGATGTTCTAGGTTACTAGGAAGCTCTTCATTATTGTTTCTCTCGAGTGTATCTTGTTGTCCATTCTGTGCTGACATTTTTACCAAAAACATGTGTCTTCTTGTCCATTCTGTGCTGACATTTTTACCAAAAACATTTCTACACAGTCTATTTGTAACATTCAAATATTGTTTGTTATATTTTTTTTCATTTAACAAAAACTTTCTGGTGTCGCCCTCAGACCTATGTTTTGTAACCTACAATTTTGATACCATATGTAACAAACCCAAATTTTCATATAATGTTTTTTGTTTTGTTTAGGGTTACACACATGGATAAGTTTTCTGTCAAATCCCACCTTGATAATACATAATTAGATATGCTCTTAGAAAAGTGGTCTACATAATTTTCAACACTTCTTAACTTGGGAAATGTAAGCTTGAGAGGGAAAACACATGTTTTAAATTTATGGTTTCAGTATGTAATATCCTTTCGAGCTAGAAAAGTAACCAATCTAAATGCCCCACAACTATCGTGTCACATGACTCGATGTAAGAAAATTTCATTTCTCGAGGTTACATACACATTGATGGCATCGATGTCTATTCCCACTTGAATCATATAGTTAGATACATCAATTTCCCCTATTCATTTTGTCATTTTTGTCTCTCGTAGTTTTTTTTTCTCTGGTCCACGAAGAGATTTGATATTTCTATTACGTTCCAGGAATGTATAGGGTTAAAAATTTGTGGAAAAATCATAAGTAAAAAGGTGTCAAGCCTATTACCTCTCATGTGTTTGAATTCATTCGTAAGGAAAACCACCATTATCTATAAAACTCTGTTTAGAGTTTGTTGTAAGGAAAAACAATAGTTTAGTCTGTAGAAGTTTATGGCTAATCATCATTACTCCTTGAGTTTCTGGGTATGGATCATACTATCTCATTTTTCTTAGTTTGTAAGAAAAGAAATTACTAGAATGATGGTAATCTATCTTTTATATTTATAGACTTGTCTCTCATTTCTATTGGGTTGAACCAGAACATCGTCTAAGAGATAACACGAGTTCTCTTTACTGAGGGTTTTTACAACTCATTTTGATGAGGAGTTGACTCTACACAATGCTCTCAGAATTATTCGATGCCCAGTGTCATGGTTGTTCATTGGTTAAAACTAGGTTAAACTCTAATTCTTATTATAGTATTTTATATGTATTATCATGATAAATTGGTATCCATTCCCACAATGCGTTTTACTTTCAATTCTATTCCCATATTTAAGGAACTACCATTATTATTATGTTGTTACTGCAAGTTACCCAATGCCTTCACTTGTTATTTCAATCCTTATGTAAGGAATTATATAATACATTATTTGTATACTGTATACGTAGGAAATTTATTCAACAATATTAAATAGATATTTTTCTTTCTTTATTTCCTATTGTTCTCTCTGTATACATTTGATTTCACCTAGATACACTGTATTGGGTTAACTTATGGTGAATGTATCCTTGTTTTAAGGAGGTTTAAAATGGATAAAAGATGTCTGGTATAAAAGGAAAATACCTTTGTCTTTGTTTATACTTATTTTCTTTTTTAAGAATACAAGTTTCCTATTAAACAGAGAGTAAAGTGAAAACTAATGATGGGTATCTCATGTGTGAGGGAACCCATCAGTTCTTTCCCGATGACCTCCTCCCTACGCACTTGCAGATTCCTCTAGGAGTTAAAAAGGTCATGCTCAAGTGTTTTATCAACATTCGAGTTGATACAAGGAGACAAATATACCCAACAGAGAAAGAAAATCGATATGCGATTGTCATTAATGAAGTTTGTACATCTGGTGGATGTCACAAATTCAACCCATAAATATAAGTGGTTCGACAATATTCTATTTTTTATTTCCTTTCCTTTATGATGTATTCTTATATTAAACTTAATCTATGGTATTTTCTCTAATGAAATGTTGTGAACCTATCTTACAGGTACCCAACTATCGTGACGCAGACGCACCCGCAGGCACGCCCTCTCACAGGATCTTCTTCTCCTCACGGCCCAAAGAACTCAAATGTTCTTCTATTTCCCTCTTGGGAAATCTACACCCACATAACTACTCGCACGATCCCCTCTCTTTACTTATCGGAGGATCGAAACTCGCGGCTCCGTGAGTTCAAAGGCAGAACGCTATACTCTCGGATCATCGAGACCCGATACCTCAGTCAACACTGACCTCCTCCTATCGAAACTTTCCTTATCGCGATTTCGCTACTCGCGATATCGAACAAATTGATTTACCGACTTCCAAATTCCGATGTGCCGAAACTCTGATGCGCTCGCGGTTGAATTTTCAACGGTCCCGTCACCTTGTCGGGATTTCGGATTTCGCGGGATCATGAATCCTTTTGTCAATGGTTTCGGGACTTTTCTTTCCCCGAACCCCGATACGGTATGCCACCTGTTCCCCACTATCTTCTCATGGCCCCACACACTATCCTTCGACTTGTCAGGATATCGCGTATCGCAATATCGCAATTCCTGATGCAATATTTTGGAGCCTCGGCTCATGAAACCCCGATACATGATCTCACGTGTAGATCCAACGACCCTTGTGGCTCGGAACAATGTCTCTACCCGTTCTGAACTTCGAACCTTTTCCACGCTTGCACTGTAACTCCCTGCACCTCTGGGAGATCTAACGACCTATGGGAACTCGCGACTTCTCCTTGGAGAATTTTGACCGTCCGTTCCTTCCTGGTGAAATTCTACGAAATGACTAAGTGTTCCTCTGCAAAATCCGTCCACTTGCGCGTAACTCGTGACACTTCTTGCAAGTCTTCCAGACACAACTTGTCTTTGCTATCCTTCGAAAAAATCGAAGGCCTATCCTTCCTGAGCTTCCTCACGACTTCAATTCCTTCAGGAAACCTGTTGCACGCACTCCTTGCGGAAACCCTTCACCAAACATCTAAGTGTTGAAGTTTCTTCGACACTACGCACACCTGCAGCAGCAGTCCTTCAAATACTCACTCAGGTTCGCAACCCTGAGAATTTTACCTGGCCTGCGCACTCCTTTCATGGCTCCTGTGCCCAACTGCACCTTCTGGGATGAATGAGAACAAAAGTATTCTCCTATCTGAACCCTCTGTCAACGCACTCCTTACGGACACTTCAACCGCACTCATTGCAGGAATCTCTGGCTGAAATAGAGAAACAATTGAAACTCATTCCTTCACCCTTTCAGACCTCAATTCAAACATGAAATCACATACACAGCACATAAAAGCAAATGTATGACAGGAAGTAAACATCAATTGAGCATAACATCAATATACGAAGAATAGACACAAAACCATGAATTTGAATCAAAGCTTCCTTCTATTAATTCAAATGTCTGTACATGGGTGTTCTTCATAAAATTCTCTGCATGGTCTTGCTCTTCCTGGGTGATTATGTTACAATGCACAATGAGGGTGTCTATATCCTGTTTCCCTCTTGCGCTCGAAATCTATCAAATCTAGAATTAAATTCTACCTAACTGCATTAACTATTTTAAATGTTGTCTATATACTAAGGATGAGAGATATCCACTCAAGGTTCATTTACAATATACAAGTGTGCCTCATCTTAATGCTCATTTAAGATTTGTGCAACAATTCCAAAGTATTTTCAAAACTTGTGTTGGACGCCTTCCAACTATCTTCCGCTTTCGCGCTAGCTCGCTTGATGTGTTGGCGATGCTCCTGCATCATACTCCCTCACTTGAAAGATTTCATGGGCTCCTATCCATGAGATCCTGAACAGTCTGTCCATGCTTCTTTATCTCCCCTTCATTCTCCCAGCTGGCATCTTCAACTGGATGGTTCTTCCATTTGACCAGATACTCGTAGTATTCTTTCTCCCTGGTCTTCTTTCCCACTCGCTTGCCTAGTATGCATTCCATCTGTGGCTTCTCTGCAACTGGAAATTTTTCATCCACTGAATCATGGGCTTCTCATCTCCATCTCTGTATGGGTATAAATCTGATACATTGAATATCGGAGATATTCTGATCCCATCCAATAATTCAATCTCGTAAGCGTTGTCCCCAAATTTTCTCAAGACCTTGCATGGCCCGATTTTCTTCATCTTTAGCTTATTGTATGTTCCTCTCGGGAACCTTTCTTTCCTCAAATGTGCTAGAACTAGATCGCCAACCTCGAACTGAAGTTGTCACTTATGTTGATCTACTCTGTGCTTATACTCCTGGCTTGATTCCAGTAGTCTCTCCTTCACTCTGCTGTTAAGTTCTTTCATCGCCTCAGTGAATTCTTCTGGACTACCACTGCTAGTAGAAGTCTGTTCTGAATCCCTCAGTTCAGAAACTCCTCTCAGCTACACCCCATAGACAACCTGAAATGGAATTTTCCCTGTACTCCGATTCACTGAATCGTTGTATGCAAACTCTGCCTATGACAATATGTTGTCCCAACTGTTGTGGTGCTCCACCACCAAGCTTCTCAGTAAGTCTCCCAGACTTCTGTTGACCACTTCTGTTTGCCCATCCGTCTGAGGATGATATGCTGAACTAAACATCAAGTTAGTTCCCAGCTTCTTCCATAAGGTCCTCCAAAAATGCCCTATGAATTTTGTGTCTCTGTCCGAAACTATACTTTTCGGCAAACCATGAAGTCGAATGACCTCCTTGAAAAATAGATTTGCGATGTGAGTCACATCACTGGTTTTATGGCATGGGATGAAGTGTGCCATTTTGGAAAACCTATCCACTACCACAAAGATTGAATCAACACCTCTTTGTGTCTTTGGAAAACCCAATACAAAATCCATGCTTATCTCCTCCCACGACCTTTCTGGTATGGGGAACGGTTGATAGAATCCCGCATTCTGCTTCCTTCCCTTTGAATGTTGGAAAAATCTACACCTGTCTACAAATATCTTGACATATGCTCGCATTCCTGACAAAAAATATGACTCATTCAGCTTCGCGAATTTTTTATCATGGCCAAAATTCCCTGCTAATCCACCACTGTGTTTCTCCTTTAACAAGTTCTCCCTCATGGAGATTTTCAAAATACACAGTTGATTGCCTCTGAACAACAATACTTCCTGGATCATATAGTCTATCCAAGGACTCCTATCTATGAGAACTGGATTCTTAGTTGCTTCATACGCTTCCTTGAAATCCTGATCATCGACGTACATGTTCCCGAGATTATCAAAACCGAATGTTTTGACTCGGAACTCCTGCAACAACAAACACTTCCTTCTCAAAGCATCAACCACTTTGTTAGCAGTACTAGAAATATGCTTAATCACAAATGTGAAATTCTGCATATACTCTACCCATTTGGCATGTTTCTGATTCAACTTCTCTTGTTGAGTCACAAACTGCAGTGCATGATTGTCACTGTACAATACAAATTCTTTTGGGATCAAGTAATGCCTCCATTTCTTCAATGCCTGTATGATCGCATAGAATTATTTATCATACGTGGAGTATTTCAACTTCGCCTCATTCAACTTCTCGCTGAAGTATGTTATCGGCCTGTCTTCCTGACTCAAGACCACGCCTATGGCAAACCCGCTTGCATCACATTTCACCTGAAATGTCTTCAGGAAATCCGGCAACACCAAAACCGGTTGTTCCGTGATCTTCCGTTTCAACATATTGAAACTCTTCTCAGCCTATGTTGTCCAATGAAAATACTTATGCCTCTTCTTCACTGTATCCATCATCGTTGCACTAATTCCACTGAAATTCCTAATGAACTTCCAATAGAAACTAGCTAAACCATGAAAACTTCTCACCTCAAAAATATTTCTGGGTGAGGGCCAATTCTTGATCACCTCCACCTTATCCGGATCCATCCCCAACTCATTTTCTGAAATAACAAACCCCAAGTAAATGAGTTATGTCTTCATAAATGAGGACTTGTTCATGTTTATCAATAGATTTTCCTGCTGTAGCTTCTGCATCACTATAGCCAAATGATTCAAGTGTTCTGCCACTGATTTACTGTAAATCAGTATGTCATCCAAATACACAATGACGAACTTCCCGATGAACTTCCTCAGGACTTCATTCATCAATCTCATGAAGGTACTTGGTGCATTTGTTAATCCAAATGACATAACAAGCCATTCATACAATCCTTCGTTGGTTTTGAAGGCTGTCTTCCATTCATCACCCTCTCTCATGCGAATATGGTGATATCCTCTTTTCAAATCAATCTTTGAAAAATACTTTGCCCCGCTCAGGCAATCCATCAGATCATCCATTCTCGGTAATGGAAACCTGTATCTAATGGTTATCTTATTGATCGCCCTCGAGTTGGTACACATCCTCCAGCCTCCGTCTTTCTTCGGAATGAGTACTGTTGGAACAACACATGGACTCAAGCTTTCCCTGACTAACCCTTTGCCCAATAACTCCTGGACTTGCCTTTTAACCTCCTCATTCTCTTGCGGCATCAATCTATACGTGACTTTGTTTGGAAAACTAGCTCCTGGTATGAGATCAATATGATGACTCACACTCATGATCGGTGGCAACGAATGAGGTAATTCGTCCACTATGATGTCAGGGAACTCTTCCAGCAGTTCCTGAATCTCATCTAGTAAATCATCCACTCTTGTACTAGTTAGAACAATTCTCGGTTTCCTAACCACAAAGAATTGTGGATCTTCTTTCTTCTTAACCTCCGTAAGAAGTTCCTTCCCACTCATGAGAAGTATTGTGTTGCTTACTTCCGGCTTCACCTCCTTATCCT